>JAMLFT010001154.1:0-32785 GCA_026544285.1 Pachyrhizus erosus | reverse complement strand
AAAAACATTTAAAATTATTAAAGTTAATAAAAAAATAAAAAAATAATAAAATTTAGATAAAAAATTAACTAATATAATTTTTTATTTTTTTAATAATTAATTGATTATAATTTTATATTCTCTTATATTTTTTATTTATGTATTAATATTTTTTATTGTTTGATTTAAATAATAAATTTAAAATTATGATATTCGTTATTAAATTTATCATTATAACAATTTTTTATAAGAAAGTTATAGAAAATATGTGTTTTAAGAGACATAAAACTTTCGCAATGAATTAAATTTTTTTTTAGAAGATTTGAATGAGATTCTTTAATGAATATGATATTTATAAAATTTATCTAAAATAATTTTTTAAAATTTATATATTTTTAAATATGATTTTTTATAAATTATAAAAAATTTAATTAAATATTATATTTCTTAAAAAAATTATAATCATCCCGTATAAATACAACAAAACTTTTTATATAAAATATATATTAAAATAATTTAAAATCTTACTTGGCATTTAAGCCAATATATATTATAGCCTGTAAAGTCTTTTACCTATCTCTAAAATTATAGCCTAAAGTCATTTAATATATTTTACATTTCAGTTCACTCTCCCTTAGTCTCCTTCCCTTGCTTGAACATGAGAGCTTCCACTATACCCATTTACCCAACCCCTTTTCCCAAAACCTCATTCTCTCTTCATCTCCTTCCAATGGCTTCCATTCCCACACTCTCTTCACCCCTACCCACAATATCTCCTCATTCCTCACCCCATTCAAACCCCAACTACTGTACTCTCCCTCCAACCTCTCTCTTCGGCACCAGGATTACCCTCCAACGCGCCACGCCATCATCCCGTTCCCTTCCCAACACCAATTGCCGTGCGACATCAGCCACTGTCTCGTTTAGCCTCCCCACGCCGTAAGTTTCTCTGTTTACCATCGCTCGTAAAACCGCTCCAACGGAGATGGGTCTCTCGAATTCTCTTCTGGGTCGTCTCGGATTGCTGAAAGCTTCCATCTTTTTTTTTTCTTCCTTTTTTGCAGGAAGCCCCTTTCGGATACGCCCGAGAAAACCCCAAAGTGAGTTTTTATTGTTGTCGTTTGTCTGTGACATAATTGGGTTGTGTCTGTGTGTTTGAGGGTTGTGTGTTTGGTTCAGGTGGTCGGCAAGGGCTATAAAATCGTATGCAATGGGGGAATTGGAAGCCAGGAAGCTAAAATATCCCAACACGGGAACCGAGGCGCTTCTCATGGGGATTTTGGTTGAAGGTTTGTTTCAATTAGTGTTTTTGAATTTCAGTAATAGCCTTGAAAACTAGTGCTTCTATCATTGAACGGGTTCTGTTCAGATAAACTTTTCCACACCTGTATGAGAGAGAAAAAAATTGAATCAAATTTCTTGTACTAAAAATTAAGTGCCTCAGTTTTTGGAGAAGTTAAATGAAAGAGCTTTTATAAATGTTCAAAGCACAAGTTGATTTTAGTTTACAAGAGAAGTTTAGTTTATTTTACTTAATTTCTTCTCCTACAAGTGCTTACGAAGAATTTTATGCAATCAGGCTTGTCTAATTGTATTGCATGTATACTAGTAAAGATGTAAAATATTTTTTTTAACATTTATGGGGGCTTATTTCTTGTAGAAATATAAAAATATAAAAATGTAGTGTTAGAATTATAATATGAATTTAATATGATTAGAATTCATTGATAGATTTTCTTAACCTATCATCCAGTCATGAATTCCTATTTATGATAATTGTTGACATTTAAAAGTTATATCTAGGATGATTTTTTATTAGTCAACAATGTAAATCTTTATGTTGATAGGGTATGAAAATTAAGTGATAAGTGAGTATTGCATACATGCGTTCCCAATTAGCACTGGTACCAGACAGATATTTAGAAGTATCTCTGCGTTGTATTTGTCTAGTAGCCATTAATTGAAATATTGAATGGCAAATCCATATCCTTTAAATTTCAGTAAGCACAACATGACATTCTTTGGATGGATTGAAAAAAAAGCAGTAGTTAAGGTTCCTGGCTGTTACTGACAAATGTTTTTGTATTTTGTATTTTTTATTTTATTGGTTACGTTATAACTGTTTATGGTCACACTCACATCAGATTGGATGCTAAGTGTTTTTCTTTCTAACTATTAAACAGCATTTTTAAGATGTGGATGGGTTTAACTGAGCAGAAGTGTTCTATCATAATTAGAATAGTCATATTTCTGATCTACCTTTATAGTTTTTAAATGAACTTGGTTGCCATACTTTATGGTTTATACCCTGCCAATTACTATGGGTGAATGCTCCTTGTCGTATTGATGTGGACATAGGTCAGTTGTCTTCTATAAATCCTTGAGAACCCTGTGGAAGCTTGAATACCTCATGGGGTTTGGTGCCCCATTTGTTATGTCATATGGTGTGCTGGACATTCTAAAAATACTTGCATTTTCCCCCAAAACTTGAGAAATATTCCATTACTCCTCAGTTTAAAAACATTGCTTGATCAGAAAAAGTGAGGGAAAAGGAAAATGTTACCTTCTGTTTTATCCTTCCAAATGAGTTATGGGTTCAACAATAATATATCATGAGGTAGACATTGTCAAGTTTTCATTGAAGATGATAATTTACCTGTGGCTTTTCCCTCTATTATGTGAGCAATTGTATTCATTTTAATTCTTATTGAAAGAAAAGGGTACTGAGTACTTGGCCATGGTTAGTTCCTTTGTCAGTATTATTGGTTCAGATGCAGTCAAATCTAAATCAAATGAGCTATTCAAAATGTGGCACAAGAATCTATTCTTCTTCTTTATTTATTCTAGTTGAAATAAGTTCCTCTTTAAATCTTGTTGCCAAGATCCTGCCATTTGGATTTCTATTTATGCCTTTTGTATATCCTTGAGCACTTAATTTAAATAGTGTTGCTTTGTGCCTTTTGCATACCCTTGAACACTTAATCATTTTTTGTTTTCCTTTCAGGAACAAGTAAAGCTGCAAAATTCTTAAGAGCTAATGGAGTTACTCTTTTTAAAGTACGTGAAGAAACAGTAGAGCTACTTGGGAAATCTGACTTGTATTTCTTCAGCCCTGAGCATCCTCCTTTGACTGAACCAGCCCAGAAAGCCCTTGATTGGGCAATGGAGGAGAAATTGAAGTCAGGTATGCATGGTTTCTGCTATGATGAGTATCAACTAGGATCCCCCTGCCAACAATTTTTACAAATGATCAGCTAGATTTGTGGTCCAGTTTAGGATGTCTCATTTTCAAAAATATTTGAGTTATTTGATGCATGAAATGAATCCATTGGTGAGTTTGCGTTGTCAAGTAGAAAGAATCTTTCGGTTATCTTGTGCCACTTTAGTTAGAGTCTCAAAAATGAAAATTGATTTTAAATGACATCTTTTTTTCTCCAGTACTTAACAAAGACTGAAAATTTGGTAATATGAAGACCTCATCAAATACAATAAATTTTAGTAGTTTTATAACTTTTATGCCTTAGCCATGTCTAGTTTTGCTTTAGTTAGTGTTTGACTCAACTTATTTTGAGCTTATCTTCTCTTTAAAAGGAGTTATGCCAAAGACATTTGTACAAAGGCTTGACAAAAATGGTGCCTTTTGCTAACGACGTAAACAAAAAATGAGGCTTTTCCAAATCCCAAACCCAAAATCACATTACCAAACAGTTTTTAATTTAGAAGTAACGTTTAAGTTAAAGAAATTATAAAATTACCAAACAACTTCAATTTTAAAGCTCTTATTTTTTAGCTTTAAACATTGTCCATGTTATGGCTCAGTTAGTTGCCCATCTTTCTATGAAACTAAATGTTTTTCAATGCCTAAACCATTGCCTACCGTATTTGTAATCTGACCTTGTGATATTGCAGATGTGCAATCTTCATCTTTCTATCTAATAATCTTACTTTAATTTTTTTGTTTTCTCTTGGGTATTTACTAAAATTATCATGTAAAATACAGGTGAAGGAGGAGAAATAAACGTGACACATTTACTTCTAGGAATTTGGTCACAGAAAGAATCAGCAGGTCAACAGATCTTAGCAACTCTAGGCTTCAATGATGAAAAAGCCAAAGAACTTACTAAAACAGTAAGTCTCAAGTTTGCTTGCTTTGGCAGATTGACACATTAATGTTAATATATAAATATGGTTTTTGTTTCCTGCAGATTGATGGAGATGTTGATTTGAGTTTCAAAAGGCAAGCTTAAGAAATTTCTTGCAATAACGGTGATGGATACCAGTTAACCCTTAGGTTTGCAAGTTTCTCTAGGGAATATTAACTATACTCCCGCAAGTTTATCCACAAGTACCTGCATTTATGTTATTTCAAATGCTGTGCTGTACACCATGTTGGAGATGATGCATTTGTTATTCTTTTTTAATTTATACAAGTTTTGTGGAAGTCAATTTTTAAGCAGTGTGTGATGGTGGAAATGAAGTCACACACTATCATCTCTACCCTGTAACTTATCACCCCTTTTGAATTGGAGTTGTATCTGTATCATTTTCCTAACAGCGAAACTTTTTTTATTTATGAAATTAGTTGTAATTGACCCTCAAAAGATCTTTCGATCTGTTAAAGAAATGATTCCTTTGTTTCATGCATTATAGCAAAGAAGGAAAAAAAAAAGGGTCAGACTAGCCCTATTTTTGGAAGAGGGGAAAGAAAATGAGAAAGAAGAAAAAGGTTTGAAATTTAATCGAGAGGTAAAGTAGAATTAAAAAAAAAAGTTTAAATTTTTATTTTGTAAGTTAATTATTTTTCTTATTTTTTTATTTTTAATCAAATAAAAGAAAAGTTGTTATTTTTTATTTTTTTCAATTTTTTTTCACTTTATCCCTTCTAGATGGACTATAGGTTTTATTTTTGGGTTAAACAACTTTTTAATTTTTATAAATATGAAAAAAAATGTTCTTTTGTATGTTTTGAACGTCAAGTTTTTTCTTTCATTCTTTAAATTGTGTCAAAACTTCTGTCATTATTATTGTTAATTGAGTTAACGGTGATTTGATTTTTGACAATTAAAAATCATCATAAATATAAATTAAGAATTACAAAATATGGATTATAAAATGTGGCTGTTTTAAATCATTATAAAATCACAACATCACATCATTTTGTATCTCCAATTTTATCTTAAAAAATAAATTAAAAGTACTGTCATTATTACGGCCACAAGAAAAAAATGTCAATTCCATGAACCAGAGTAATAAGAATTTATAAGTAAAATTAATTTCAATGTACATCTTCATTCTATTTAATAATTTAAATTAATTTTATCAAAATTAATTCTACCCAACTCTAAAATATTCTATTTAATAATTTAAATTAATTTTTCATTTTTAACAATAATTATAAAACATTGCACCATTCAATCAATTTTAAAAAGTTATACACAAAAGGTAATAATACAGCATTTTATCATATTTCATTTCACCAAATATCATTAAATTTTTAAAAAATAATAAAATCCAATATCACTAAAAAAAGTTATTTATTAATTTCTACCATACTCTTTGCAACGAAGCTCAAATTCTTTCCCTCGCCCGAGAGTGGACTAAACTGTCACATTCAGACTCGGGGAACACAGAAACACTCACTCCCGCCAAAGCCAAACCCTAATCGAGGGTTTAAGCTCCGACAACAAACCCCAATCCTCTGTGTGTGTGTGTGTGTGAGTTCTCAACTTCTTTTTCGAATCTCGTGCGTCTCCTCCCACCATGAGTTTCGCGGCGTACAAGATGATGCAGTGCCCCACCGGCATCGATAACTGCGCCGCAGGGTTCCTCACCCATTCACGCGCCGACATCGTGCCGCTCCAGCCAGACGACCTCGACGCCGAGTGGCCCTCCCGCTCCCGCCAGACCGGCCCCCTCCCCAACCTGGTCCTCACCGCTGCCAACGTCCTCGAAGTCTACGCCGTCCGCCTTCAGGAGGACCAGCCGCCCAAGGCCGCCGACTCCCGCCGCGGTGCGCTCCTCGATGGCATCACTGGGGCCTCCCTCGAGCTCGTTTGCCACTACAGGTTTCGCCTCTGTCCACTTATTTCTTATGGAATTTGAATTGTGCTTAGTTTAGCTTATTTTGAAGACATAATTAAAAAAATAAGAGATTATTTGCTCCGGACCAAACATTTGAGCTGTGGTAGTTGTGTGGATTTGCTGGAATTTAGAATGTGTTGATGGGCCTAGCATGGGAGGTTAATCTTGATAATGTGGTGAACAGCTAACAAGGTTCCAATTCCCATTGAGAGGTGCTCACATTTAGTATCTGTCCTCTTGTTCTGGTATCTGAATTGTGATTTTTAAAATTTGAATTGTGATTAGGTTTGCTTATTTTAAAGATATAGTAAAAATAACTATTACTTTCTCGGAAATGGTCTGGACTAGACATTTGAGCTGTGGTAGGTGTGTGGATTTGCTGGAATTTAGAATGTGTGGTACAAACATGGGTTGCGTCTAGTAGAAAGGGTTAGTTCTGACAATGTGGCAATCCAAGGTTCAAATTCCAGTTGAGAAAGATGCTCACATATAGTGTCCAACTGTGCATCAAACAGGATTGTCTCCATAGGAATATACCTGTGAGAAATTAAAAAAAAGGTGTGGTGAAGAAGAGTTTTTGTTTCTTAGTTTTTCTTTCTAAATTCTTGTTGGCAATTGATGGTACATTGCGGATTGAGTAGTGATCATTTAGTTTGCAATAATTGTATGTGTTTGGTTAATGGTGCTGGGATGTAGACTTGGTTGTTTTCAGCTTTCTTAGTTTTCTGAATTTACTGATGAGTTGCGTAAAGGTTGTGTGGATTTGCTGGAATTTAGGGGTTGGGTCTTGCAGAAGGGCTTAGTCCCAACAGCATGGTAAACCAAGGTTCAAATTGCTGTTGAGAGAGGTGCTCACGTTTAGGGTTTGACCGTGCCTCAAACAGTACATTATGGATTGAGTAGTGGCAATTTGGTTTGTGATAATTGTACATGTTTGGTTAATGATGCTGGGATGTAATTTGGTTATTTTCAGCTTCGCTGGTTTACTGAATTTACTAATGGTGTTGAGTGTGGAGCATCTTGTGCTGCAGTGTAAATCTAACTGTGTTGCTACTGCTGGAACATAAATTGTGAAATTTGTAAATGTTTGTGTTTTTTTAAATATTGATTTGCAATTGATAGGTATATTGTGGATTGAGCTATGGAAATTTCATTAGTGATAATCAAGTGGGTTTCCTTAATGATGCCAGGATATAGATTAGATTGTTTTTAGCTTCTTTTAGCTGTTAAATTTACTGATTGACTTGAGTTGTACATGAATTTAGAATGTGAAGTTTGGAAATTTTCTTTTGTTTTATTTTCAATTAAGTACAGTGTGGATTGGGTTAAGGGAATTTAGTTAGTAATTTTTCTTGATGATAATGGGAATGTGGGACATGTCCTTGACTAGGAGCTTCTTTAAACTGTTGGATTTAGTGCTTGATTTTGGCATCTTACCTCACACGTTCTATTATACATATGATTCAGGTTACATGGTAATGTTGAAACCATGGCTGTTCTGAGCATTGGAGGTGGTGATGTTTCTAGGAAGAGAGATTCTATCATCTTAACTTTTGCAGATGCAAAGATTTCAGTTCTTGAGTATGACGATTCTATTCATGGACTTCGTACTAGGTGAGCAAAGTTGAAATTAGCATATGAACAAAATATGCTTTTTGGATTATGTTCTTTGTTGTTGATATTTGGCTTTGCACTTCTGTGATCGAAAAATTAGAAGAATTATTAAAGGAAAAATAAGCCTTCAAATTTGTCGTAGAGTCTGATTAAAAATGATTTTTATCCAACACTTTGTCATACTTTTTCTACTCATTGTATGCTTGTTGATTGATATTGAAATGATTAGCTACTTAACTGAATTGTAGAGAGATTCTATTCTATTTAGAATGTTATGAGTGAGGAGATTCTAGTTCAACTTGGTAGGATGGGAGACAAGGTTTATTCCTCTTATCAAGATGCTGTTGCTGTATTAGAAAGTTGTAATTGGAACCTTTCAATGTGGTCTGTTGAGGGAATTGACTTTGGCATATTGATGAAAAAATTGATTTATGAAGGCAGTGAAGTTAAAATGCTCTGAAGTAGATAATTATATCTTCTAAATTCAAATAACTTATTTTGCAGAGGTTTTTGACAGTTATGTTGTGGGATTGGAGGGCTTTGTAAAGTTGAAATTGTCTTTTTCCTATGCTTTTTCTTTTTTATATTTTTTGTTTGTCTTGTAGATCTCTTGTCCTCAATTGTAGTGCTTTTCTCAATGTGGCCTCTTTTGTTTATAAGAGGAAAGATAATGAGGGTAGGTGTAACTATATTAATTAGACGGCATTGGATTTGTTTCAATGTTTAATCACACACCCTCGTAGAGAGAGAAAAGTGAGAATCATTCTCATGAGAACAACTAATCTTGACCTGATATTGACTGTAATGGATGCTTAAGATTAGAACTGAATAAAAACTGAATAAAAACAATATGACCATTCATGTATGGTTGTATGGTCCAGGTTTGTTGTTTAACCATCTATGTATGATTGTATGGTCCAGATTTGTTATTCTCATAAATAATAATACCATGTGTGTACATGTTTGTGTTTGACATAATTCTGGAATTCTGAAGTTAACTAGGTTCGGTCTAGGTTGGGGTATTTTGTTAAGTTTGTTTACTTCAAGGTGTAAATGATTTTATTTTGATGATATTTGATATAAGTCTACTATTGTCTTTTGGAGGGTTGGAATTTGGAAGATGTACAGGGCCTGCATAGAGCAAGCTGTTGCCATTTTTTTCATTTGTTGTTTAAGGCCAGGGGTGTTGAATAATGAAATAACTTAAAAACAGTCAGTTCATTGACTTATTGCATGTCAGTTGAGAATGAGAAGTCATGTCATTTTGCTTCAAACTCTTATCCCTTCTCTAAAGGACTTAGCTTATCTGTTGTCTTTAACTCTTGTTTCTACCTTCTAGTTCTTTGCATTGTTTTGAGGGTCCAGAATGGCTTCATCTGAAAAGAGGAAGAGAACAATTTGCAAGAGGACCGGTGGTAAAGGTTGATCCTCAAGGCAGGTGTGGTGGAGTTCTTATCTATGATTTGCAAATGATAATACTAAAGGCTACTCAGGTTTATCCTCTATGCCTTGTGAATTTGAAATCTTTGTAGTATACTATACTACTTATATTTCCTTTGTAACCTGGTTATAAAAAAAATCATTATTCACTAGATACAGGAGGGACAGCCTAAGATGCCCAGTCTCTGTACATGTCTATAAAGGGAACTCCCTAGGAACAGCTTTTAGTTCCATAACTGCCGATTCATTCTTTTCATACATCTGAGCTAGAAAGTAGGATTTGGATTCAAGTTTCTATGGAGTCTGGTCATGCAGTTGCTGGTTCTGTTTTAATTTCCTTTCCTTTTCTCCAGATAGGGATAAGTCTGTTTTTGTAAATCCACATTGAAAGTCCAAGGTTCCATCCAAGGCAATTCTATTTGAATTGCTGTACTTAAAAGGATTGATACAAATGATTTGTTGTGGATTTGCAAATCACCCAAAGGTTTCCCTCCAAATGATTGCGTTTTGTGCCTTGGTTTTTAATCCATCAGTGTGCTCTGAGGATGTTTGGTATCACACATTCAATTTGCTGATGACACTGTCCTGTTCATAGAACCAAATGGCAATTATTTTCTTCATTCTCTTTCAATTCTTAGGTTGTTTGAAATTATTTCAGGGTTAAAGATCAACCTTTGTAATGTTGGATTGGCAGGTATGAATGTGAATTAATCAAACTTTATCCATTTTTGCCTCTATGGCGAGATTTCAAACCCCTAAATGGCAATTTACCAATCTAGGAGTTCCATGGGTGGCAATCCCCTGGCCTACACCTTTAGGAACCTGTCATTTGAATGATTTCCAAGCAGTTAGACAGTTTGAAGGGTGATTTCTTATTCTAATTTTCTTTCACTGGTCGGGTTTCTCTTATATAACAACCCACTGTACTATGTCTCTCTTTTTACCCATACCAGTGGTTATTGCAGAGGGTATAAAAGTAATAAGGGGCTTCTTTGGTTGGGGACTAATGGGTTAACCAGAGACATCTTTTTGTTTGTTGGAGATTTGCACTACACATAAACGAGGAGGTTTGGGTCTGGGAAACTTGGTATAGTTTTTGAGAATTTCTTATCCTCTTGCATATGTATCTCTCCTTTTTTCTTAATATATCTTTTTTTAATTAAAAAAAATATCTGTAAAGCAGTAAGTGCAGAATTTTAGTTTTAATATAATTAGGGAAACTGGATTTCCAGTGAGGATTTAGGTCTTTCAGAGCAATTTCTCATGCGTTGTAGTGGTTTTGGTTGGACTTGGAGTTAGGACAGCAAGATCCATTGCAGTGTGCTATATGAACTTTGATTTGGTGCTTTTGGTTAGAGATGAATGCCAGAATTTTTTTGGATAGTTTCTTAGCACTATTCTCCTCCTCCTCTCAGATAAGGTGGCTGTCTTGCCTAGCAAATGATTTTATGCATACTAATGCAGAACAAGAATGGAATCCAATCCAAGGGACATTACCAGATTACCTGAATTGTTGTTTAATAATTTTCAATAATGAAGCTATGACGCAAATGACCATAATACTAATAGTACAATCTTAAGAATCAAGAGATCTTAAAATCAAATACTCTACTCATCCTCAATCTCTAAGGAATTTAATGACCCAACCAACTTCACTATTTTCAAAATGAAAGTACATCATATAAATTATTACATCAATCATAACTATTGCCTCTCATATTGCAAGGGCATTGCATATACTCATGGAGGTATTATATAAAATTTGACCATGAAACTAAAGATCAATGACAGACTTTATTGACCATACAGATCTTTCACGTCTTTCTTTAAATGGTCAATTATAGAAAAAGATCTGATACATGTATGCCTATTGCTTAAGCTACACCATAGCCAGATTGCTCTTAACTGCAAATGTTGTAACCTAGCATTGCATTCGGTAATCCACCTAACTTCTAAAATCTAATTGATTTAAAAGCAATCGTGATTCATTTTGTTATTGTATTTACTCTTGGAAAAATGTCTTTATCAATTATATTTTTGGTTGTCTTTTAATTTTTTATTCGTGTATTATTGTCAGGCTGGTTCTGGTTTAGTTGGGGATGATGATGCCTTGGGATTTTCAGGAGCAGTTGCTGCTCGTATAGAGTCATCTTATATGATAAACCTACGTGACTTGGATATGAGGCATGTAAAGGATTTTACATTTGTTCATGGTGAGTGTAAGAGAGTATTAATATTTATCATCTTGTCTCTTATGTATTTATAAATGGTAAAAATAAAAATACTAGCTTTCATGAGATGGAATTTGGATTTAGTTTTTGATAAAAATGGAATCATGGTTGTTGCTAGTAACATCAATATTAAAGGTTTCTATCAATATATGGGTATTCTTATTTCTTTTTTAATTTTGTGGGGTGGTGGAGAGAGAAGAAAATGGGGCCTAATTCAAAAGCAACAAAATGAAAGCAAATAGAAACCATCTTTGGGAAAGACGTCTCCACCATGTCAGCAGTAATAAGCATGGATAGACTAGAAGGGATATGAAACATTAGATTTAGGAGAAAGTTCCTGGCTACAGTTGATGAGCCATCCTGCAAATTTATTTCCTTCACAGTTTGATTGACTGAAATTGAGTTCATAACTTTAATCCAGCCATAATAAATGTGACAAGAATAAGAGATGGTCTTTGTAACTGAACCCCACCTTAACATAAATTTATTCGTGTAAGTTTGAAAGGTTACAGTTGACATTCAAGGGAAATTTAGGGTGCATTTGTATAAACAACATAATTGAATGTTTATTTAATAAGTTCTTATCACATGATAGCATGTGTTATAAATTTAACCTTGAAACTTATTGAAATAAGCTAAAGAGAGCTTATTTTGATAAGTTTCAACAAGAAGCATATTGAAAAAAGCTAGAAAGAGCTTATAGGAGTCCTAAGTTATATTTGTAATCCTAAATAAGTTCGTGTAAAGTCTTCCAAACACCACCTCAGTTGTATGCAACACTAGCTGAATATTTGTTTTGGAGAGCAATGATAAATCATAACATGGAATCTCAGGATTTTGTTTTTAACGCTAATGAATTTGCACATTAATTCTTTAGTTAATAATCAAATAATAACATTTAGTTTTCTATATACATTATTTGAATTCATTCATACATTGCGGAAAGAGACCAATTTTACTTTGTGATTATAATACATGGTTCAAATGTATAATTATATGAGCATTTATTGTGTGTGTATAATAAAATATTGACTGTTAGTAGTGTCATTTCTGGGTCAAAAACTGAATTAACTAATTTTATAATGTATAATCATTATTAAAAATCAAAATGATTCTGATTTTGGTGCTTTTATTGCATTGCTTGTTTATCTATTTTTTGCCTGAAAACATATTAATATATATACAGCTGTGTTTTTATTTAACAAGTATTGGATTGACTTGTTGTATAGGCTATATTGAACCTGTAATGGTAATTTTGCATGAACGTGAGCTCACTTGGGCCGGGCGTGTCTCATGGAAGCATCATACTTGCATGATATCAGCACTTAGTATCAGCACAACTTTGAAGCAGCATCCACTTATTTGGTCAGCTGTTGTAAGTTCAATGTAGATGCCTAGATGGCACTTCAATGTCATTTTGTTCAAAAATGGCAATGACAAAACGGAAGATGTTTTATTCCCACTCCCATCCCTCTTTCTCTCAATATCTAAGATAAGCTGGAGTATTTTAGGTTATGGCTGGTTTATTAATCTCCTTTTTGGCAGCTGCTATCCATTTCTTTTTTTATTTAGAATTTTCTATTCATCTTATAATTTTTAGTTTTGGTTGCTCTTAACTTGTAGGCAAACAAAATTAATGTGACTAAATAGTGTCTATTATATTGTTTAAACAAATTTTGGTTTTGTTGTCTTTAACTTGTAGGCAAACAAAATTGAATGTGAGTTGTAGTGTCTATTATATTGTCTTTTTTAACAATTTACTGCCTCTTTTTAGTAAGCAAATGTGTGCATGGAGAGCTTATATTTTGAATAATATTTCCTCATGGAAATCGGTTGTATCTATCAAGTCCAGCATCTTTTAACTTCCAACTGTTTTGCCCCTTTTTATGCTTTAAACTGTTTTTGTAAATGTTTATTGTTTTCATTTTGTCAGAATCTTCCCCATGATGCATACAAGCTTCTTGCGGTACCCTCACCAATAGGTGGTGTTCTTGTAATTGGTGCTAACACTATTCATTATCACAGTCAGGTAAATGTGTTGTGTAGGCATAATCATGCGATGTCTTCTCAATTTCTATAAATTGAAAAGATATTTAATTATAGTTTTGTGTGTGTGTATTCTTACATTTTATGGTTTTGGTTTACAAGAGATAGGGAATGATCTAATTATGTAGGTTGTTTTTGCAGTCTGCTTCTTGTGCATTGGCATTGAACAGCTATGCTGTTTCACTTGACAGTAGGTGGTGATTCTTTCTCTCTGTAATGTACACTTCATATAAAAGGAAATAAAATTCTAGGCATGGATTTTTACAATTATTTGATATTACCTCTCACTTTTCATGCACTGATTTGACATTGTCTTATGGTGCACATTAATTAATTTCTTCATATTGTAGTTTGGTGTTTACTTCTATAACCCCAATAATTTCTTCCTTTTCCTATTTCCAGTCAAGAGATACCAAGATCAAGTTTCAATGTGGAGCTTGATGCTGCCAATGCAACTTGGTTGTCGAGTGATGTGGCCTTGCTGTCAACAAAAACTGGTGAACTGCTATTGCTTACATTTGTTTATGATGGAAGGTACATTGCTTGATCTTTGTACCTCCCTTATTCACATTCTTTATGTCGTGGGTCTTATGCTCATTTTAGCTGATTGGGAGGTAGATGTGTAGATTGAGATTACATTCCAACATGTTCATTTTAGCTGATTGGGAGGTAGATGTGTAGATTGAGATTACATTCCAACTGACATATGTTAGGAATACATCTTTTACTTTCAGAAAAGAGAATCTTACTATTGTTAGTACTCCAGATAACTGTTTTTAGCATTACATGTCTTTCAATGTTCTGCTGTCTATTCCTCTCTTCATGTCATTCTATCATCTCATGCTACTTTTATTGAAAGTGGAAAGGTGTTTCTATTCAATGCTTTATCTGGTTTCTACACCCAACATTTTTAATTTTTTTTCATAAGGAATAAAATTTAGTTGAGTTTTTAATTTTTGGTCTATAGTATATGGGTAGATGGAAATCAATTTTAAGAATTCTAGAGTAGACAGTATGATTGAAGAAGAGTGAGAGTGGCAGTTTTATCCCCTCTTGAAAACATTGTTGCAGTGTCATGTGCTCAAACATTACTAAACACAGTTATGACAGAACCTCCTATATACATAAACCAACAAATATATTTTGTTTTTCAGGGTAGTACAGAGACTTGATCTTTCCAAGTCCAAAGCTTCAGTTCTGTCTTCTGTAAGTTTGAAAATTCTTTCCAGATGTGTTAATGTTATTGATTTGAATCTAACCCTTACAGATTAATTTTCACATTGACCTTAGTTTTTTTTAATATCTTCAAAATTATGTTAGGGTATTACGACAATTGGAAATTCTCTGTTTTTTCTCGCCAGTCAGTTAGGGGACAGTATGCTGGTGCAATTTTCCTGCGGATCAGGTGTTTCCATGGTGTCATCCAATCTAAAAGAAGAGGTATGTAAGAACGCCTTTAAATTTTTTGCTGCCTTCTTTTGATAGATAATTTTAAAAACATTTATTTCAGCAGATGCAAATATGCTATTCAAGTTGAGAGTTGTGTTTTGGTTCTATAAATATTTTCAAGCAAAACCACTGTTATCTTTTTTTGTTACTTCTGTGTTCTCTATCAGTGGAGTCATTTATAAAATATTCCCCTGCAATTTTATAGGTTGGTGATATTGAAGCAGATGCCCCATCAAAGAGATTGCGGAGGTCATCTTCTGATGCTTTACAAGATATGGTTAGTGGTGAGGAGCTCTCATTGTATGGGTCTGCTCCAAATAGAACAGAATCAGCACAGGTAGTGTCTCGATATGGATAGAGGAAAAGTCTAAGGAGATTAAGTGGGCATCTGATATCTTTTATTTGTTTAGAGTCTTTAATTTTCTGTGGTATTTTCTGAAATTCTTTGACATATTAAACTTACTGAACTAGTTAAATAGTTATGTTTTTGCTGCAGAAATCCTTCTCGTTTGCAGTGAGGGATTCATTGATTAACGTTGGTCCTTTGAAAGATTTCTCATATGGTTTAAGAATAAATGCTGATGCAAATGCTACAGGAATAGCCAAACAGAGTAACTATGAATTGGTCAGTATTTTTTATTTGTTATTTGGTGTTTAAATCTGATCACTATTACATTGCTTAGATATGGAAAACAAGTGGGGGAGTGAAAGAAGCCATTACCTGCTTGTATATTATTAACAATAATATTTCATAATGGTTTGTTTACATAATGTTTATCATAGTTCTGTTTACATTCAATAATATTTTTTGTTTCACATATATTGAGCCACTATGCAGGTGTGCTGTTCTGGTCATGGAAAGAATGGTTCTTTGTGTGTTTTGCGACAATCAATTCGCCCAGAAGTGATTACTGAGGTTTGTCTTTGATTTTCATTGGTGGGACATATTTTTAATATATTTATATGTTTAATCATGATGCTTATGTTTTAAAATAATTTTTAAGTTTCTTTTTACATCAATGTACAAAAACTACTGGCACTCTAATTTTTTATATTTTGTCAATAAGACTTCAAATTTTGATATTATTCAATACAATTGTGAAGTAAATCCATTATTCTCATTTCTTAGATACATCAAACATTTGATTGTGATATACTACTTTCACCCTTCCAGTTGTTTTTAGTAATTTGCTGAATGGTCTAAAAAGAGTCTCTTATGAGTTATGAACCAATTTCCAATTGACAAAATGTTGCAAATAGTATGCAACATTCTTGATTTTTTTTACATGATACATAATTTCAGGTTGAACTTCCTGGTTGCAAAGGAATTTGGACTGTGTATCATAAGAGCACACGCTCTCATAATGCTGATTCTTCCAAGGCAGTTGATGACGACGATGAGTATCATGCATACCTAATTATAAGTTTGGAGGCTCGTACTATGGTAATTACTTTCTTTTCAGTTTTGGAAGGATAAGCTGACTCAAAATGTCTAATAACTTTGGGTTTTAATGCTATTTGTGGATAGACACATAACTTATTTTTAAACTTCATTTGATTATTTCATATTTATAATATTAATTTTCTTAAATGGAAATTAAAGACTGGTGCTCAGAAGCTGACTTACACGTCTCTACTATGTAAGCAATGTGGCATCTAATCACAGCATCTATATTTTTCCCTCTGTATTTTATTCACTCATCCTCCATGAGTTAGTCATATCTGTTTTTGTCTCGGTTGGCTGAGTGCCAAATCAGCTTTCTTCACCCTTTATACTATGGGATGCAGGACAGATGAGGGTTAAACTATTAAACACTTGACAATATGGGTTTCTTTAGTGAATTAAGTGTTGAAAGATTGGGAATTAAAAGTCCACCTGTGTGTTTTTAGGGAAGATCAGTTTGGTGGCAATAGGAGAGGCATTCAATTGTCATCTTGTCCAAGAGAAGGTACTATCAGGAGAATCATTACTGACTGTCAACTCTAGTGATCAACTAGCATACATATTCACTAAATCTCTCAAGGGTTCTCGGGTTAATGACATTTGTAACAAGCTTGAGGGAGAACATTAAAGATATGATTTATTCTGTTAAAGATATGTTTTATCTTCTGTAAGGAAATCTGTATAGTTACAAATCAGGGATCCTATCTTTATTAGTTTTTAATTTTGTTTCCTATTTCTGTTTTCTTGCTATCTATAAATAAAAGAATTATCTGTGTGGTTAAACACATAGTATACTGCAATATATTATTTTCTTTCACCTATGATTGATAACAGCTGCTAAACAAGCTTCAAGATCAAATTTAACTTCAAAAGTTGGCTAGACTGAGAGGCTTGATTCTTGCGTAGCAGCCCATTGTTATCTCTGTTCCTTTTTAATTTTCCTCACGCTTCTTTGATCATATCTTTTATTTTTTCATGGTTCTGTGTGCTTGATTTCTTCATTCTGCACTTCACTGGAATTTCTCATATCACAAATATTGGAAATTAAATGATGGTAATATGTTATTGTTTAAGCACGAAGTTACATTGACTTCTGTTTTTTTGGCCATTTATGATTTAGGTACTAGAAACTGCTGATCTTCTGAGTGAGGTTACTGAAAGTGTGGACTATTATGTTCAAGGAAAAACACTTGCTGCGGGGAATTTATTTGGAAGGTGGGTCTTTATTGGTTGCTTGTTGATGTTTCTGTAAGAACAAAATTCAATTGAAGAAGGGTCATTATTTAACTTTCTGTTTTACTTCCTGCTTGTGGATCTTTACCATTTAGCTTTGATTTTATCTGTTGATTTTCTATTGCATGGAGTCATGAGCTGTTACCTCTTGCTGGGGAAACAGAAAGTGTGTTCCATTTATATTATGTATCTTGATTTACCCTGTTAATTTTCATATAGTCCTTGTCACATTATAATTCTCCATTAAGCTGATTTCAAATTAAAATTATAGAAATATAACTAATGCAGTCCTGGTTTTGTTTGTAGACGTCGAGTTATCCAAGTCTATGAACGAGGTGCTCGAATTCTAGATGGTTCTTTTATGACCCATGATGTAAGCTTTGGAGCTTCTAATTCAGAATCTGGTTCTGCATCTGAGGGTGCTATAGCACTCTCTGTTTCTATAGCTGATCCATTTGTCCTACTCAGAATGAGTGATGGAAGTATTCGACTTCTGATTGGAGGTAAACTTTTGGTTAGTTATTTGTGTTCAAATAACTTATATTTATCAACTTTAAGTTTCTCTTTCGTAGTTCTCATAAGCTTTGTCCCTTTGTTGGTTATGTGCTTGCATTATTTTATTTGTGCTGCTTGCTTTCATTATTTTTAGACTTATAATCATGGATTGGCTGTTGAGTAACATGTTGCAAGCATATAGATGCTTTTGAGCTTTTCCCCACATTTTAGTGATGTCCTTTTTCCCTTGTTCATTTCAATTTATAGATCCTAGTACCTGCACTATTTCTGTCACTTCTCCAGCTTCATTTGAGAGCTCCAAGGGATCAGTTTCTTCATGTACACTGTACTATGATAAAGGACCTGAGCCTTGGCTGAGGAAGACTAGTACTGATGCATGGCTTTCTACTGGTGTTGGTGAGGCTATTGATGGCACTGATGGTGCAGCTCAGGACCATGGGGATATTTATTGTGTTGTTTGTTTTGATAATGGTAACCTTGAAATATTTGATGTGCCCAATTTCAATTGTGTCTTTTCTGTGGAAAATTTTATGTCTGGAAAGAGCCATCTTGTTGATGCTCTGATGAAAGAGATAGCAAAAGATAATAAAAAAGGGAATAAAGATGGAGTGGTCAACCAAATAAGGAAGGAAAATGTACCGAATATGAAGGTTGTAGAGTTGGCCATGCAGAGATGGTCTGGGCAGCATAGCCGTCCATTTCTTTTTGGGATTTTGAGTGATGGAACTATTCTTTGTTACCATGCTTACCTTTATGAAAGTCCAGATGGTACTTCTAAAGTTGAGGATTCAGTATCAGCCGGAGGATCCATTGGCCTTAGCAGTACCAATGTTTCCAGGCTTAGAAATTTGAGATTTGTTCGTGTGCCCTTGGAAGCATATGCCTGGGAGGATACATCAAATGGATCACCATGTCAACAAATTACTATTTTCAAGAATATTGGTAGTTATCAAGGATTCTTCCTATCAGGGTCAAGACCAGCTTGGGTTATGGTGTTGAGGGAACGGCTTCGTGTTCATCCACAGGTCAGAAATCTATTAGATGTTAAACTTGGTTGTGCTTGTGATATAATTTCTTTCTACATTCTTGGGGATTCCTATGAGTAACATTTTAAAATGTATACCTTTCTTCATTGTAATTAGTTTGTTTGAAGAAGTTGGACTAGACAATTGCAATAAATTAGAGTGTCATATTTGGCTGTGTTTTTAACAGTAGTCATAGATAAAATGTTGGTTATTAGGAGCTATCATCTAATGAGATTTATGTGTGACCTGGCATGCATTGCAAGTTGTTTGGCTCAGAGCATCTTCTATCTGTGAGATGGTCTGCCCCTGGTGAAAGAGAAACTCACTTTTTCTCTAAAACTGTGTTCTGGTTGTGATCTCAAAAAAATTGCTTCTTTGAGGTGGGGATTGTGGCAATGATATGTGCCTTTCTGCACACAACCACACTGCAGGGGGGTGAGGGTATTTTGTCACATTCTGCTGTACTATTAATATTTATTGGTTTTCATTTGTTCTTTGAGCATGATTGTTTTTCGTTCATCTTAAGTTCCTATTAGATGTTCCTTGTTTTATGAACATTCTTCTGAAAGGCCATTCTCTTATTTTGTAATTGGTTCCCCTTTGCAAGAGCAGAAAAATAATAACCTTCACAGTTCATGGAACATTTTTGTCTATCATCTGAGGATTTTGGAATCAAAATTTGTTTTTGAAACTGCCTTTACTGCCTTTTTCATTTGTAGCTTCCAAAAGTTAGCATCCTAGACCAATAGTATATACCAAGAACTTTGCTGAAGTAACATTTTATTTGGTAAACAAGAATTTGCCAAGAAAGAAAAAGAGAGATAGAAAACATATTTTATGGAGTCTCTTTTCTTGTTTGGTAGAGTAGAAAAGGAAGAGAAAAAAAATATGGGACCCACATCTCTTGATTTCTCTCCATCCAAGCCAAGAGAAAAGGAAAAATTTTCTATTAAAAATAATCACATTTTATTAAATTATAAGGATATAATTGTCCATCCAAGAAGTCATTTTCTTTCTCTACATCCTTTTTTTCCTATTTTTCTCATACCAAACAATTTAAAAATCATTTCATTTTTATACTACTTTTTTTGTAGCCGATTTTTTTCTTTCCATTTTCTTTCTCAAATTAAACAAAAGTAAAAGAACATTGCGGAATAGTGCTTTGCTGTAAACATATCTCATTGGAATCAAGATTGTTGAGATTAAACAGCTGTCTCTTTTCCTGTCTCAATCTAGTTGCTTCTCCTACATTTCCCACAAAAATGAAGGTGTGCTATTGTCTTTTAATCAATTATCTTAATCTTTTCTTAGAATATGATCTTAATCTTAATATAAGATAACAATATAATAATTATATATATATATAATATACGAACATCTACCAACACAGAACCACAGATTTTAAAGCTATGCAGACAAGGTGCATATATAATTTTATTTTTTTATCCCTTTTGTTTGATATCTTTTTAAAACATAATTATACAACCTTTACTGTAGATGGTGCTTGATGTTTACTGGTAGTCCTGTCAGACCTTGGCTGTTAATGCAATAGGCTCTGGAATAGTCATTACTACCAATTGCAAGTTCCATTTACCAACTGATTGGACTGCATATCATGTTTGAACCATCATGGGCTAGCTATGTCATCAGATGACTGCATTTTTTTTTCACTTGATTTTTATACCTAAATGAACATTATGATTCATTTTGTTAATATTTTTTTACAGAAGAAATTTGAAAAATTATCTTACTGTTGTCTTCTGTGTCAGCTATGTGATGGGTCTATTGTTGCTTTTACTGTCCTTCACAACGTGAACTGCAATCATGGACTTATATATGTTACATCACAGGTACATGATGATACTTCGCTTTTATGGATAAATTATCACACACTAGGTCTATAATTGTGGCTAACTTGTTCTTTTGAATCTTCTCTATAGGGTGTTTTGAAGATATGCCAGTTGCCTTCTGGCTCAAACTATGACAGCTACTGGCCTGTTCAAAAAGTGAGCTTTCTTCTGCTCAAACTATGAAATATAGATTTTCTACCTGATTTGGTTGGGCCTTTTCTAATTTGTGATATCATTCTTAGATTCCACTAAAAGCCACTCCACACCAAGTGACATACTTTGCGGAGAAGAACCTGTATCCACTTATTGTCTCAATTCCTGTAAGTATATCTTTTTGTTTTTATTTGTAGTTTGCTAGAAATATTCAAGAGCATGATTGTTAGACTTACTAGGTTATAATTCTTACTCATTTAATAACAATTACAAGCATTTCCTGTGGCTGGAGTCTTAAACTTGAACATTTGTCTGAATTTGGATTAGCTTATTTTTGGAGTTTTTTTTTTCTTGCAGCTCCTGAAAAATCTTAACCCAAAAAGTGATTATTTTGCAAAACTAAGCTAGAACAAAGATGTCAAATATATTTAATAATCCAAAGATTTGTAATCACTTACCTGTGGTACATTGTGAGTTTTTTCCAACTTTTAAGCTGAGAAGTAGACTGCATAAACTAATCCATGTATTCCTTATTATAGAAGAAAATATATTTAGGATTTTCTTATGAAGTAATCACTAGTCACTAGTTTGTTAATTTTGTAGTGTAATTTTAACCCATCTGTGCTTTGTTTCAATATTTGTGATTAAAATTGCTGGTTTTTTATATATTTTTTTTGGCCTGGCGCTAAATGGTTTTTTTCCTATTCCATTGGATGAATTGTCCTTTTGTTTATTGTTGTAGTTTAGAAGGAGTAACTCCGTTGATTGCTTTATAGTCTTTAGTCACAGATTTTTATTCAGGAAGTGATGCTACATTTTAATCATTCTCATCAGGTTCAAAAGCCACTAAATCAAGTTATTTCTCTAGTTGACCAAGATGTCAACCATCAGAATGAGAGTCAGAATATGAATTCTGATGAGCAAAACCGCTTCTATCCTATTGATGAATTTGAGGTTCGTATTATGGAGCCAGAGAAGTCTGGTGGCCCTTGGCAAACAAAGGCAACAATTCCTATGCAAAGTTCTGAAAATGCCCTTACTGTGAGGATGGTTACTCTACTGGTAACATTTTTTCCTTCGGATTTCAAATTGAGGATGCTGATTGTTGCTAAACCTTATAAATTTCTCTGAAATTTATCTTTATTGTAGAATACAACCTCAAAAGAAAATGAAACACTTTTAGCCATTGGTACTGCTTATGTACAAGGAGAGGATGTTGCTGCAAGAGGACGTATCCTGCTGTTCTCTTTGGGGAAAAATACTGACAATCCACAAACTCTGGTATCCTTATGAATGCTTTCTTCAAAAAGTGACCAAAATTGTGTCCCTTCGCTCTAAATTTGGGTGATGTCTTTATTTGCACATTATCATAAATACCCCTTTTCTTTACAGGTTTCAGAGGTGTACTCTAAGGAATTAAAAGGTGCTATATCTGCCTTGGCCTCACTTCAGGGCCATCTATTAATAGCATCTGGTCCAAAAATTATTCTGCACAAGTGGAATGGCACTGAGTTGAATGGTATTGCATTTTTTGATGCACCACCATTACATGTTGTGAGCTTAAATATTGTAAGTGACGGTTCCTTAAATCTTTTATTACAATGAATACATTGACATTGAAAGTTGAAACAACATGCTAAATTTATTCACTTGCTTCTGTCTTAAACCTTTTAAAGTTTCTCTTATTGAATTAAAATTTGTTGGTAGGGTCAAATTAGAAATGTGTTCCTGGTTGTTTTCCAGAGCAATAATATTTTGATTGGATGCTTGATGTGATACAATGTTGAAAGTGATGGGAAAAAATAACATGTATGAGAAACTCAGATAACTGTATGTTCTCAAATGATTAATTGTCCCCCTCTTGATTAATACCTGTCATCATTTTTGTAGGTAAAGAATTTCATCCTTATTGGCGATATCCATAAAAGCATATACTTTCTTAGTTGGAAAGAGCAGGGTGCTCAATTGAGCTTATTAGCCAAAGATTTTGGTTCTCTCAATTGTTTTGCGACGGAATTTTTGATTGATGGAAGTACTCTTAGTCTCATGGTTTCAGATGATAATAGAAACATCCAGGTTTGTCTTAAGATTGCATGATAATATATTGTTTCCATCCATTTGTTTGTTAAGATGCGCATTTGCACTTTTTAGAAGTTAACAGGTACAGATGAAGTTCTTTTATTTGAAAATGTGTTCCATGCTTCTTTCTTTAGAGTTCCCAGTTCACATTCCACTAAATTTTATCTAATTTTTTTTTTTCTATTAATTTCACCATCATCTTTCATTTTTTGACTTCATTGCTGTGTTTTTATTGCTCCTAGATTGATGGGGATTGTTTGTAAACTGTGATTTATTATTTATCCTGATTTTTTTGAGTATTTATGTGTAGTATAAATTATTTACTTTGTACTATAATATTCAAAATAGTGCTGATCCCACTTTCACTGCCCTTCTATAGTGTTCAGGGCTAGCCACTATGCCTCACTGTTGAGGATTGATAACTATGCTTGAACCGTTCTCCTTCCTGGTTTTACTAGCTTATACGGTGTATTATTTATAATTTAAAAGAAAAGAAGATTGATAGAAACCTGGTATCTTATCAAGAAGAAATAGGGGTAAACCACAATTACAAAGGTAGGAATGCCATAGAACTTCGAGGGTCTGAGGTCTGCAATGCCGGATGCCTTAAGGCACCAATTCTCTCACAAATTATAAGATATTTCTCCCTCAGTCCCTTTTATTATTTTTAACATGTCTTATTTCATAAGCCAACTAACCTACCTACCTGCCTAACTTCTCACTTATAGACCATAATACTAACAGGCATCAAGCCATACTCTCCCTCTAAAAGTACCACAAGTTTGCTTATAGGTTTGCAAGTTGATTCTGCAATATAAATCTTCTATCTCTGATAAACAATTTTTCCAATTAAAATATAAATCTTTAAAATCTACAATGATAAAATGCAGTTTGTGAATGCTCAATCTCCAAAATTGAATTGGTTGGACTGTATTTGATCTTAGTAACAGCTAGAATTGAGTCTGTATCCTATAGGCTGCTGGCAATGTTGGCCAAGGTAGTCATGTTTCTTGACATCCCATATAGAAATAATTTATCCAAGGATAGCTTATCTTGAACGTATTCCTTCCCCTCAGTTTTTTCCTTTTTTATATTTTGGCATTTGTTCATTTAGCTTCTTTCTCTTGGTTGTAATTGACTCATTAATGTTTACTAGGATTTCATATGCCACTACCCTATTTATCTTTCTATTTATACATTCTTTTATCCAACAATCAGAAAAGTTACTTCTTTAATTGAAAACTTGACAGCTGTAATCTGAAGTCATCATTATTGAGTTTTTTGTGTTTATTTTTATTTTATTATCTTGTCCTTTTTGTCAAGACATATAACCTTTGAAATGTCTGGTGAGCAGATTTTTTATTATGCACCAAAGATGTCTGAGAGTTGGAAAGGACAAAAGCTTCTTTCAAGAGCTGAATTTCATGTAGGTGCCCATGTGACTAAATTCTTAAGGTTGCAAATGCTATCCACTTCAGATCGAGCTGGTTCTGGTCCAGGCTCAGATAAAACCAATCGCTTTGCTTTGTTGTTTGGTACCTTGGATGGAAGTATTGGTTGCATTGCGCCTCTTGATGAAATCACATTTCGCAGACTGCAGTCATTGCAGAGAAAGCTTGTTGATGCTGTACCTCATGTTGCTGGGCTGAACCCCAGAGCTTTCAGACAATTTCGGTCAAATGGAAAGGCCCATCGACCTGGTCCTGACAGTATAGTTGATTGTGAGCTGCTATGCCAGTAAGTTTTATCTTTAGCCAGTATTACTGCATGTGGTATTGAGAAATGGATATCAAATTTTCATAGTCTCGGTAAAAAATTAAACTAAAGTAGTTATTCAATATATGTTCAAGAATTGTGTTTTGAATCAAGAAATTAATGGCTATATAAGATGCATAAAACTTGCATAGTTCCAAACAGAAATGGAATCATAAGAGGTTAATAAACAATAGATAACTCTGCAAGAAAATCTAGGTAAATTTTCTCCACTTGTTAAATCATTCTATGATAACTAATCAAGTGAAAAGCTATACCTGTTACTTACAGACCTTACCTGATTCAGAGATTACAGTTCTCTTTTATATTTCATTAGTAATATGTGGCTTCCTTGTTTTGAAATATAAACTCTCTTTGTCTTCTCTGTAACAGTTATGAAATGCTCCCATTGGAGGAACAGCTTGAGATTGCTCACCAGGTTGGAACAACTCGATCACAAATTCTCTCAAATCTAAGTGATCTGTCTCTTGGAACAAGCTTCTTGTGAACAGTCATCTTTCATATGTCAGCGGACAGTACTGCCCATCTTTTCCCAAGCTCTTGGCCGTTTACTTTGATTCACTTGCGCCTTAATATCACAATTGTATGCTTTACTATGTTGAAGGCTTGGGTAAGTCGTTAGATTGTAGCCTAACTCTTTACTGCCCTTGGAAACAGTGAATGCAGAGACAGATAGTGTTATCCAAAATTGATTCCAACTGTTGTTTCATATTCTGAATGGTCAATTTACCTTGTCCTTCAACCTCTAGTCATCTAGTTGAGAGTAGGGGAGTCTATTTAAATGCACTAATGGACGAGGTGGATGTAACATGAACTTTATTCACCTAAAGAAACAAGTAGGAAACTTAACCCCGCTAGAAAGCCCAGATATTCTTTTTCTGTATGTCAGCATCAAGAGTTCTCTGTAACATGTAACTATTATTAATTACTTTTGTTTACGCCATAATATGATGGTTTAGTTACAAATGGTATTTATATTTGTCATGCGTATTTGTTGCGGGTGACAGCCAATTGTGCTCATTTTAAGAGTTCTCAATTGAAAATGAAAATTTGGAAGACGCTGACCTGAATTAACAATACTGCGAAATGAAGAATGATAATACGTTGAGCGAATTATAATAAACTTTTCAGAGTCTAGTTGTTTATGTTTCTTACTGTTTTTTTCAACCAATAATGCTTTTAAATAGTAGCTTTCTGTACACATGCCTTCAGTGTATTTTGTTAGATACGAGCATGCCTTCCAGGGATCAGATTTTTTTTATCGGTCATTGTAGTCTCAAGCATTTTTTTTTCTTGTAATAATCATCCTATTGGATACAAATATAACTTGAGTATGGTTTATTATGATTTATAAACATTTTTTTTCCATGCATTCTGCAAAACGGGAACAAAAAAAATGAGTGCTGCACAAAGTTGTGGAAAAAAAATGAACTTTATGTCTAAAACCCCCTCCATATCATACCCAAAATGACAGTTTATCAAACAAGTTTAATTTGTACCTAGTGAAGTGAAATCTTTATAGGTCAATCAATCAAACAAGTTAAGGACGACTTTTAAGAATTATTGTTACAGTTATAAAATTATCATACATGATAATTTTACTGATTAGCAGATTAAAGAATATTATTGGTAGTGTATTTACTATTTACTCTTACTCTTATATGTTGGTTTAGTTAATTTCAGTAGTCTACACGTGTACTCCCATGGTTTTAATTTGTATTTGCAACCATAATTATGATCTTGTGGTTGCAATCTTCCACGTCTTCCCAATCGTAATTGTATTTGTAGTTGTCTGCAAATTTATCAATCGCATCACAATTAAAATTCATACTTCCTTGTAATAGAAAATGGAATTTAAAAATAGCATTGCTATCTATCAAAGTCTGATTTAGAGTTGATCTTAAAAGTGGCTGCGAAGTTAGCATTGGTTTCATGCCACAAGAGGAATACATGAATCAATTGATAGATCTGATGAGGTTACTCCAATGGCAATTCTCAAGACAAAGCACACGCACCCTATACTCCATGCTCCTTCCCTGACAGGAAAAAACAAAAAAGGATTATTGGTCATGCCACTGATTATGTCCATTATGATGAAAATAAATAATCGATCTCTTTGGAGGCCTCAATTACACAATCAAAGAATGAAATGTTTGCGGCAATGATTCAATGGTTCTGTTGGCGAAATGTTGTGGCCAGATACTATGCCTCACAATATAGTTAGTTATAGTATTATTTATACAAGAACATTTTCTTACTATTCTTTTTATAACAGTTTTTTCTTTTGTGTTGTTTTTATTACATCACTCATTTTATTATACTTCGTTAAAAAATTTCTCATATCTACAGTAACCATGATGGACATTGAAGAATCGTCACTTTTTTATGTTAATGTCGGCAATTAAATTAAAACTTGAAAAAAATAATTACAGCTTGATTATAGCTACCCCTTTGCAGGAATATTGTGCCGCACCGTTGCAAGTTGATTGTAGGCACAGCATAATTTTAGTCACCAGTTTAATTTTCATCTATTATCTATAAAAATATTTTTACACTGTTAAGGAATTAGAAATCTTACCGGGGCAGCTAATTTGAGCCAAAAATTCACCATTAGCAACCTTCATCATTCTGTGTTTTTCCAGTTCAAAAGTACGTATATAATGTTACAAAGTGATAGCTCCTAATACAATAGAATGATAATTTGATATATAAACCCAAGCTGTTGAGATTATTATTGACAAGAGCACCCAGACGCTAAGAAACAAGATGATCCCTAGAATATCGATGAATTCTAATTTAATTCTTTTTATTACTATTTTATTTATTATAAGACTTTTCCATTAAAAGGCTAGTGCTACCTGTTTATTTATATTTTTCAATTTGAAACAATATTAAGTGAAAGTTAAATATCTCTTTTTATCTCTGGGGTATGAGCGTGAGTTTGTGTTAATTTTTTTTTCTCCTTCCCTGTTATTCCTTTCAGACAGTTGGTGTATAAATAGGAATTCCATGTCTTTTGTAACTCAAGCTTAATTAGCTACTAACATTGTTACTCGTATTCATCTATTCCCTTCTTTGATACTTTAAATTTAGATCACTCTCTTGATTTCAAATTGGTATGTATGATATGGTACCAAATGCCAATACCTATGATTTGGTTCTTTGGCTAGCTAGCTAAAAAAATATACTATTTAGTATCCTTCAAATTATTTTATTCAGCCAATACCAAAATGAGTTAATAGGTTCTTACATTGGCAATCAGATAACCAATACCCATGATAAAGGGTTCCATTCCAAGAAATAACTGGTAATCCCTTTATGATTGCACGTTCAAAACGCACATACAAAACAGGCATGTAAAACATTTAAACCGACCTTACCCATGCACTGTTTTAGATATGTTGAAGCTGTTAACCTAATTAAAGTTGAAAATGAAAGTGGGAAGGAGTTGACTTCACATGTGTGTATTCATATTAATTAAATCAACATGATGATGCAGCTGCCGCAGTTCAACTCAAGATGACAGATTTTACTTTCAATTTGTTAGCAAACTCTTTGTCGGCAATATCCATTTCACAGACGATTACTTCAACACGGAAATGATAGTGAGTTAGGCAGGTTAGGATTGCAATTGAGTAAATCCACCAGAAATTCTTAGGCATCCTACGGACTCACATCATTATATTCTTTACCAAATTAACACTGAATTGTTTTGAAATGGTACATGATATTTGAAATATTACACTAACGTTTCTTATAATTTTTTTGAAATTAACACGATATTCTTTCCTTTTAAACCTCCCCCTCCCCCAATTAATTGTTTAAAATATATTTATTATATTGGCACTTTCTATCGTTCAAAGAACATTACACCATGTTCTTTGTAAAGGGACTATAAGCATTAAAAAGATGAAAATATTATGTAGAATCTCAAAAAATAATACGAGATAACAATGTAATTTATTATTATTTTTTTAATTTAAAAATATTTTTAATGATAAATACAATTTTTATCATTATTTTCACTGCTTTCCACATGGCAATTGATAATGTATGAACCTATGAAATACCATGTCTAAATAAGATATACAAAAGAAAAGACAAAACTTGGGTGCAGATTATAAATTTTTTCAAGTAAAAAAAACTAGAGTTTTAGTTTAGTGATCTAGTTGATATTTAATACTGACTTTTATTGTAAAAATTATTCAAATAAAACTATTTTTTATTGGAACAAGACGGAAAAAATTTATATATGTCATGTGTAAGTTTTGAAAAAAGAAGTCACGATCCTAAATAGAAAAAGAAAATGATAGACATTTTTGTCTAATAAGAAAATGATACTTTTGGTATAAATATTGTGAATTTATGCGGACAATATGATGCATCAATGATAGACATTTCCTTGTACCAACATAATTTTCTGTTAGTTATTATATCAACATTCATCCATTTGTATAAGAAATTGATGAATATATTAGTGTGTGTATCCTACTGTTAGCTTAACACATAATATTTACATTAACATATTAATTTCCGTTATATAATGGAGAAGCCTAACAATTTTCCTTTGGGTATAGTATTATAAATTCTTTAATATTTGTCTTCAATTAAAATAACTATATGTACTTGTATTATTATTTAATATTGGTGATCTAAGTAATTAATTTAACCAACAAAGTGTATTTCATTCATAATAATACGTTTGGTGCAAGCTAGTTTCAGACGTCTAGTCTAATATCAGTGGTTTGATGATGAATGTTTCACGGTTCTGGTTAACTAGTCCATCACTTCCACTAAGGGTGTGAGGAAGATGGATTCTAAGGGCAAGACGGGTTGTCCTAATGTGTATGGAGTGTTGTGGAAAACGTGATGCAAAAGAAAAGAATACTCGAGTCTGAACTCAAAAGACGTAAGTGTCTTAATTTCATTAGGAGAGAAGAAAAAGAAAAGAAACCTCAGTTAGGTTACTTTATAAATAACAATAATTTTCATGGGGTCATATTGTTATAGTGGTGGCTGCGTACGGATCTGTGGATGATGGTATGTGTGGATGGCGTCTCCCTTGGTTTTATGCCAAACTTCTTACTTATCTTTCCTTTCAATCCTTTATGGACCTCTTATTACGAAAGCTTTCATATTAATTAGACGTTTAGCTGGACAAAGCTTTTCATCTTTCTAAACTTTTAGTTTTGGTACAAGCATTCAAAATCTAACCAATTTTAGTTAAAACTAAAAAGGTTAAGATGAAACATCCAAAACCAAAACAATTATAAAATTACAAAGATTGGAGAGATTGATTGGATATTGAACAGATTTGTGATTAAAACTTTTAAAACTGATTTAATGGTCTAAAACAACAACAGTAACAAATAAATAAAATTAGTATCATTACAATATTTTCATAAAATAGCATCAGTCATTTGTTGTTAATTTCAATATTGATGTAATTAGCATTGACCAATCAATACTAAATTGATATTAATATGCTTTTTGTTATTTTTTTTTCTTTTCAACTTGTTAATCATGATAATTGTTATTTATTTTTTTAAAAAATAAATTTATTCTTCGTATTGATCTAATAGATACTATTTTCTATAATAGTTTCGTTTGAGATAAAATTCTTTAACCTCATTTTTATTGAAAAAAATTGTACACATCAATGAAATCATTAACATGCTTAAGAGATCTTAAATGAAACACACACTAAAGACAATAGATAAATAACACAATAATTAACATGGTTTAACATATCTTAGTTATGTTAATGGAACTGTTTTAAAAGTAATTTACTATCTTAAATGTCACTCACTCACTCCAAATTGTGTTTTGCTTTACAAACCTAAGTACCCTCACCTAAGAGATGATAACATGCTCTCAATAGAAAAGACTCTTTTACACGTATGATTGCACACATACACTTGTTTTCTTCCTTTACTTTTGATTGGGATGCTACATCATCTTCACATGATCTAATTATATAGCAAAGGTTCATGATTTTGTTCATGGATGTTATTTAGTGGATTTTAATTGTCTTATCTCTTCACCTACTTCTCATTATGATGGAGTTCTCTAGAGTTAAGATATATCTCCCTCGCATTTTGAAAAGTTCAAATGACATCATTGTGAAGTTTTGCTATCACACTCTCAACCCCTTCAACCTTTATTTTCTCATCATTTCCTAACCTAAAATCACCAAACTTGCCATTAGTTTTTAAGGTGTCAAACATCACGTAGTCTTTACAAATGTGTTTTGAGAAACAAAATCAATAGTTGTTTTGAATTAACAACATCCTCCAAAAACCAATCTATATCTTCAACATTGTTAACCACATTAATCTAAAATTAATCATACTTGCTTTTCATGATTCCTAATTATCACTAAATCCAAACCTCCTAAGTATATAGTTCAATAAATGTTAATGTACAATGTTATAAGCTTTTTCAAGATCAACTTTAAAAATTAGACACAAGTTTTCTTCTTTTTTTTTGTTGCATCAACCACTTTATTTAACACCATAACCTATTCCATAAATAACGTGCTTGGTAAGGGATAAACATTAATTAGTTACTAGGTACAATAGAATTAGAAACCTTTCTCAACCAAAAAGTTAAATCTTTTATCATAATATTATAAAGTCATCTTTATAGTAAGATAGATTGAAAATTATTAAGTTTGTAAAATGATCAATTTTAGGTTTGAAAGCAATGAAATGAGAAGAGAAATTTTGTTAGAAAATTTTGAATTGTCATGAAATGGCTTAACATTTCACAAATATTTTCCTTTAGAAGTTCATAAAAAAATCCTTCAAAAAAGAGAAATTAAACCCATCTAGAGTAGTAGGATTTTTCTCCCCCATCACATTTTATAATTCATTCAATTTCCTATGCACTAAATGGAGTAATTAAACTATCTCTATATTGGTCTAATAGGAAGGGAAACTCGTCAAGATCTTAATTGCCCTACTTTAGGTATGAAAAATGTTCATAGAAATATTTACATAGATCTCCTCTAATCCTTACTACATCATCTACCTAGATATCCCATTAAAATAGCTATTATGTGATTAGATTTCTTGAAATATTTAATGGAAGCATGAAAATATATTTTATTTGTATCTATCTCTTTGAACCTTTTAGTTCTAGATCTTTTAAAAAAATGAAACTTTATTTATTTTTAAGTTGCCATAGTTTTAAAAAAAAAATTAGATTTTGTTGGTGTAATTCCTTAAAAGATAAGTCTACCTCCTCATTCTTAAAATTCGTTACTTTAATCTCTTCAATTAAAATTTGATTTTTCCCATCTATCTTACTAGTAATGTCCTTGCTCCTCCTTTTTAAATTGTCTTTACTGTTTTTAACTTCTATTTCAATATGTAACCTTCCAACTGGTGAAATTATTATTTTCCAAACACTTTTTCGCCATTTTATTTATCTCCTTGCGTTGCAACCAAAAGTTGACAAAGCAAAATGGCTTAGGATCCTAATTAAGGTTTCCATATCTAAATACAATAAGGAAATGGTAAGAGACATTTTCTTCAATGCCCATTGTGAAATCTTACCCCTTTTATCAATCTAACCTTCTAAAATAAAAATTGATCCAATCTGCTCATTGTTGAGCCATTAGGTTTTTATCCAAGTACACTTGGTCCTCCTACAAAGGTAAATTGACTAGTTAATGCATCAGCTATGAACTAGTTGAAATCCTTGATCTCCCCTTTCCCTCTAAACTACTCAAGTTAGAGGCTCATCTTCTCAGTAGTAGTATAGACAACACAAGTAAAAAAAATAAAAATTTATTGTGATATTTTTTAATATTAATTATATTGATAAAATTTATATTATTATTATATATTATAAAATAATATATTATTT
>JAMLFT010001153.1:0-32799 GCA_026544285.1 Pachyrhizus erosus | reverse complement strand
ACTATTTAAAATTTAAATAAAACATATCACACCTAGAACAAAATATTTTATTATAGTTAGTGAGAAATTTTAATCTTTAATAATTTTTCATTCAAATTTAATTTTTTAATTATTACAAATTTTTTTTTGTCAAAATTATTTTTCCTTGAATTCTCAAATCCTGTTTTCCTCTTTAAAATCTGATCAGACTAAATTAATTAGATTGTTTAGATTACTTTAAAACTTTTTTTTTTTTCAAAATATACCAATTAAATATTATCTTCTTCGCTAAAATTAAAAATTATCAACAATATTATCTCTTTAGAAATTATGTATTATAAGATCTTTTAAAATATACTAAATTTATAACCTTTTGGACTACAAAATATTTTCTTATCTTAAATATGTCATCAATTTTTAATTATTTAAATAAAAAAAAATTTATAAACTTAAGGTAAAACAAATTGAAATGAGAAATTTTATTATAATTGAAAGATTTTAATGATAATTGGTTTTACACACTTTCCTTTACAAATTCGATAGGAAATTTCTAAATTATATAAAGAAGAATGTAAGTATAAGTTAAACATATATTAATTTCATATAAATATAAATATATTTTTTAATCTTTAAATAAAATATCTTCTCCATTTTTATATATGAACAAATATCATCAAATGGTTTGAATAATTTGTATTTAGTTATTTGAACTTTATTAATAAATTATAAAATAAAAAATAAATTAATTTTATACTAAGAAATTCTTTATTTTATATTAAAACTTAAAAGACTATTAATTTTGTAGGTCATGAAAAAATGTGATTTACATAATAAAAAATAATCTAGCATATTAATTATGAAATTTTTAGAAAATAAATTAAGGCATACATTAATGGTAAAATACAGTGTAAAATAATTTAATAAAAAAAATAAATTACAGACTTTATATATATATATTTATCTCCAATATAATATTTAAAATTTTAGAAATTGATTATTATGATTTATAGAAAGAAAGGTAATTCAACATATTAAGATATCAAATTATGTAAATATCTTATGAATGAGTGTTATAACTATCAATGATAAAGTATAGTGTAAAAATTTAATAAAAAATAAAAAAAAATTAAATTTATATTTATTTATGCTTTATTTTATAATTGCAGTTAACTATTTATTTTAATTAAAATTAAAAAATAATTATAAACAATTAAAATAATGGTATTAACTTATTTTATATCAAATAGATTTTTTTTCATAAATTTATAATTTTATGAAAATATTTAAATATTTTTAAAATTAACTGTAACTTAATTCTTAAAATGTCAATATTATTTTTTTAAGAAAATTAAGTTAAATTAATTAAGAACTTATTCTAAAATTATTATTGAGTTTCTTTATATTAAAATTTCTTTTAAATTTCAAGTAAAAAATTTCTTTTATAATGAAAATAAATAAAAATTAAAAATAATCTCTTGAACATATTGAATATAAAATTTTTGTTAATTTTCTCAATAAAATCATAAAATGGAGATTAATTGATTACGACAAGCTAAAATAAAGTTATATTATCAGGTTATATTATTTTTTTTATAAAAAATATTTATTTATTTTTATTATTTTCAATTTTTTTAATTTAGTGTTTTAAATAATAAAAATTATTACTATTCTACAAATATTTTGTTCCATACATAGCATAGGAACGTGCAGTTATTATTTTTTTATAATAATGTTATTTTTCTTCCTAAGGAGGTATAACCCAATTGTCTATCAAATGCCACCTCAACCAACTTGTAATTATTATCCTTATTAATGGAGTATACTGTCATGGGTCAACACAATACAATACATCTTAAGCAAATCACTAAAAAATATTTCTCAATCATCTCATTAATGCTAAACGTCATAAAATGTTTAACTAAATTTATTATTAATAATATATAAAAAATAAAAATGACAAAATATATTTGATTCAATAATTTAATTTGAATAATAAATCAAATTAAACTCTTAAAATTAAGATCCAAAAAAGTCGAGTCAAATTGATCCAATTTGATGGGTCAAGTCTAATCCATAAAAGTCAACTAAAAAATAATTGGACTTATTTAACCTATTTAATTTATTATTTTATTTTGTATAAACTTTGTATAAATTAAGACTAAAAACTTGATTCAATGAGTAATCACATATATAATTTATAAAAAAATTAGGTTGACTTGATAAATTTTCACACCTTAACTCGTAGTCTAAACTAAATTGGACAACCTATTTTATCATTAATAAAAAAGCTAGAAAGGACATTCAATATAGAAAAAAATTGGATCAAATTACATTGAAACTTTTTGTAATTTCTTAAAAACCCTCCTTAAAAGATTACACATAGTATAATGTGTTTCAAATATAAAAGGGTATTGTTTCAACTTCATCTAAATTGTAATTTTGGTTTTTCATTATTTTTAGTATGCAATTTTGGTCTTTCTATATATTTTTCTATGATTTTGGTCTTTATATTTTAGAAAATATGCAATTGAGTTAATCCTCAATTTTATATACATATATTTCTTTTATTTTTATATTTTATGTTATTAAATTATTTATTGATGGTAACTTAAATGAATATGTTAGATTTATAATTTAATTAAACCAAAAAAAAATATGTGCAAAATTATAGTTTGGACCAAAATTATTTATTGTCTAAAATATAATGATAAACTTTGAAAGTAAATAAATAAATAAGGTAACAAAATTATGGATAAGAATTCAAGAAGACCAAAATTACAATTTATATGTGAAATTTTAAAAAATTACAAGAGTGTCAATATAATTCTTCCATGGCCGAAAATATATTTTAAAAATCAATAATTTACTAACATATGTCTTTTATAAAAAAAATACATAAATATATACTAATTTTTTTGGTAAAAATATTTTTTAATAAATATTATTATAATTTTTATAAAAAAAATATATGAAAATACTAAAAAATGTGGTCTATTTTAATTTATTTTAGAAGAAAAATGTATATAATTTAAAACAGGAAAAGAGAAAGGTGCAATATTTAAATCTTTCAAAATAGGTAAGTGTAAAAGATATTTTAATAAAAAAATTAATACAAAAATTGAAAATAGAGTAAAGTTTAAAATATTTATATCTGTCGAGAACTGTTTATTTCAATACAAGAGAAGATAACAGTTAAAGTTGGTATTGTAAAAATATTTTGATAATATTTTTTTAATGGAAGAAATTAATAAAATTTTTAAAAAAAAAATAGAGTGAAGTTTCTTTTTTACTCTTACAAATATATATAATATAATTCTATCTATTAATATGTCGTATTATATTATTTATTTTATTTTTAAACAATAACAACAACAAAATTTGAACATGTAAATTATTCTAATCCTGACCGATTCTAATGAATTATTTATTCAGTTCAATATCTCAGATAACTATTAAAAAATTATTTAATGAAATTTTATTTAAAATTAAATATTATAAAAATACTTATATTGATATACATTAAAAAAAATTAATTAATCTCAATTATTATTTTCAAACGCATTGTAAATGCTACTATAATATTTAAAATAATAAGTGCAAAATAAGTACTGCAATTTTTTGTTGAATCGGTATTAAATACATTTTTAGTATTTTTTTAAAAACGAATTACAGTCTTTTAGTATTATTCTTTAATTAAAATTATAATTTTACTTCAATAATTCATATAATAAAAGTAAAACTCTAATTTTAATTAGAGAATAGCATAAAAATAATAAAAATCTTATATCTAAGTTTTTCCTTTTTTAGTATCATTAACTTTTACTAAGTATTCTTATAAATTTTTTCTCAAAATATCTTTAACTGGTCGCACTCTGCTGACCTAATGTAGGTGAGACATCGTTGTCATAGTTTATGCTCAATAGTGCAATAATATCTATAACCAGAAAAATAGTTGCATTTTCCAACTTTATATCCTTCAAGACATGGGTCAATCATGGAGTTGAAGTCTGTTCAATGTTTATTAAAAAGTCTAAACTTGAAGCAGAAAACCACCTTTGTTTATTTCGATATGAACACACTTGGCCACTTTCGTTTCATCAGCAAAATCTTTTATGCTTCCCATTTTACCAGCTCAACCCTTTCTCCATGAAATATTTTTTATATTGATTCTGAATATTAATTATGCATCTGCTTTATTATTAACTTCTTCGTTATGCACCAAAGCTGATATTTCCTCCAACTTTAATGTTCAAGTTTGAGTTCGTCCTAATTCTAAAAGTCACACTACAAATTTCGTGGAAACCATGAGGAATCATGGATGAAGTTATCAAAAGCAATGCAACAGTAATTTAATCAACAAATAAGAAAAGTTGATAATATACTTTTACTAGAGAAGTACGAACACTGTAGGAGATACGGTGCATTTTAAAATTTCTAATACATTATACAAGTATAATTCATGTATAAATTAATAAAATAGTAATTTAAAAATAAATATGATTTCTTATAAATATTATAAATTAATAAATAATTAAAAATAATAAATTTTCGTAATTATTTATTAAAATCATATAAGCCTTAAAAAAAATGATTTATTTGTCCCAAATAAATAATATTTATTTTCCACTCATTAAATAATAAAATGTGTCAAATAATATATATGTTAAAACTTGAAAGTGGTGTTCCTCCTTAGTAATACAATGTTGTATAGTTGAGCAGTGGTGACGAAATGAATTAGTAGAAAGAAATATAAGTTGTGGTGATGTCTTTTAAGTAGAATAGTGGTCTAAGAGTCAAAGGGGGCATGAAAATGTGAACGAGAATGGGGATATAGAGAGCACCGCAATTTGAACAGTGAGAGGGAATCATTGTTGATTGTTTGATTGTTCTATTGTTCGATTGTTCTCACTCACACTAAGAATGAAACATCTCAGTGTGTCCCCCCGAAGCTTCACTAGAAAAAGCATAGCTACCTCAACTTTCTCCCCAAAGTCTCTACGTATTAATTTTAGGGTATGTTTAGTTGCATCAAAATAAAAGAAAAAGAGAGATGAAAATAATTATAGCTGTTTAATATTATAAAAATAAGATTAGATTTCTTAGCTATTTTTTTTACCTATTTTTATTTAAAATCTGTTTCTTATTTTATTTTATTTTAAATTAAATATTTTTATTTTTATTCATTTTTTAATCTTTATGTATTATATTTTTTTTCTACTAAATGAATTTTTAAGAATAATATTACACAAATATTCTTTTAATGTAGACATTTTTTTAATTATTTTGTTAGATAAAAATTTAGGTGAATTGTGTTCTCGAGACCCATTAAGATTAAGATATAACTTAAGATTTGAAGAATGCTTATAGAGATATTTATAAATCAATTATTAATAAAATTTTTATATCGACAATTTGATTCAAATCTACGTTCTTGTGGAATATGAATATGATTTTATCAAGTGAATCATTTTTTGTTGGTTTTGTGTGTAAATTTATAGAGAAATAGAAAAGGATAAATGATTGATCTTATTGATATAATATAATAAAAAAATTAATAAAATATATTAACTTAACCTAGAAACTTCTAAGGAAAAATAAACATCAACAATGTCTCTACTTTTATAGCATTACAAATAAGAAAAATGAAAATGGTCAATGAGGTATTTTCATTATCTGGATATTGAAAAATCAAGATTCTAATTTTAAAATTACTAGTAAATGGTTCTCACAAATATCAATGTATTATTTTTTTTTTAATTTAAAAAAAACAAAAATTATTTTTAAAATTACTAATAAAAAATCACAATAATTCATATCTTAAATAATGGGATTCAATTATTTTAAAGTAAATAGCTTATTTTAGAGAATAAAGTAATATTAGTCATTAGTTAAAAAAATAACCGATGATGTCACTTGCACATAATATCTATAAATAATTGTAGATTAAAAAAATATGACTAAGAGAGAAAATCTTTATAAAGATGGTCAATTAAAAATTTCAATAAAGATTAATTATTGAAAAAATTAATTGATAATTTATATTAAAACATAATAACTAAAAATAATAATATGAAATAATTAAGTAAAACTTGACATAGACCTAATTGGTAAATTAATTACATTAAAGATTCCTCTAGAGTGATTTTTAGTTATAATTTCAAAATTTCATAAGACTAAAACTAGTTTTCAATTTTAGCTTTTTTTTTTCTTTTGATTTTATAAGCTTGGATTTTATGAGAGAGACCAAGACCTACCTTTGCCTCTAGTAATCACAAGGTTTCATGCTCACAACTTAATATCTCTCCTCAAAATCACTTGCTTCCTATCCAACTACCTCGATTCCACTTACCTATATCCCTAGTTTGTCATCGTAAAGTTCCTTTTCCCTATTCTTTTATTCTTTCCTTATAACTTTATTGTAACTGTCAAAATGAGCTAACTCAATTCACTCAAATTGATTCATCTCGATTTAGGCAAGAATAAGTTGTCAATCCAACTTGCTCACTTTTTGGTGAACTAAGGAAAAACTCAATTCAATTCAACCTATCATGAATTGGTAGATTATATGTATTGACTTACCTAAAATTACACACACACGTATATATATGAGAAAAGATCAAATTACTCTAAGAGTAATTTGAAGAGAGTTATTCCTCATTTTTAACATTCATTTTCTTGTAATCTAACAGTTCTAAAAAAAATTAGAAACTCCCTTGAATTAACTTGATCTCTTCTTTATACATACACATATAGAAACTAAAAAAAAAATACAAAATAGATAAAGATAAAACAATTTGTGTTGTAAATAAAATGATACTTGTTTCGTATGGTTAGTGATTTGAACTAGCTAAAGGTGATACTTTTTTTGTTGCAAATATAATAAGTATTAAGAAATATTTTGGAATGAAATTGTAATTGATTGCTCCCTGGTTAATTAATGTGCTTGCACACAAGATATCAAAACTAATATAAATAAGATTGACAAAAATAATGGTCTAATAAATTCCAGTATAGTTTATTAGACCAATCATGATGGTTGACTTAAAATAGGACAAATTGTATTTTTACTTTCTGAAATTTAGGATAAATTTAGTTTTGGTCCTTCAATTTTTTTTTAAAATATTTTAGTCTTTTAAATTTAAAAATATAATTTTAGTTCCTAAATTTAGCTTTTAAGACTGAAAATGATTTTGAAAAATTTATTTTAATTCTTTAATTTAGTTTTTAAGGACTAAAAGTGTATTTTTTTTTTCACATTTGAGAGACTCAAATTTTTTTAAAAAAAAATTAGAAACCATAACCTGATTCATCCAAAATTTTAAGAACTAAAAATATAATTAGACCTTCAACTCATGTATGAATAATAATATAATAAAAATTTATTATTTTTATAATGTCTTGAAATATATGCTTGTATTTCTTACTTAAAAGTTTGATTTTGCTAACCTATTAAGAAATAAGTTTTGAGTTTGTTTAAAAGTTATACACACGCTCATCTATTAATTTTTAAGCAAGATTAAATTTTGAAAAAGTAAGATTATATCTTTAAAATAATTATGTCAAGTAATATTTAAAATAAATCTTAATTTGGATAATTCATTGTCATTCTTATCTTTAAATATAACTAATTTATAATTTCATTTACTAATCTTGTTGGTCCATTAAACTCAATTTTTTTGAGTTTTATAGTGTATTTGAAAAAAGACATTGTTTTCTTTTTAAAATTTTAGGAATAGTTACTTTCTTCAAAATTCTTTCATGTATAACAAAAGGATAGTACACCACACAAACACTCGTAAAATTATATGATAGATAAGATAATTATTTGATTAATAGGTATGTATTCAAGTAATTACTTGCAAAATTTGATGAGAATTAGTGTGGATGGATACCTTAATATTCGTCTAGCCATATCTGCATCCAAGTTCCAATTAGGAGCAAACACAAGTTCGGGTCAACTTGAATCAAATTAGAGAAAAAAATTTAGGTTGATTAAGATTTTAAAATTGTAAATTTGATGATATCAATTCAAGTATATGACTTAGGTAAATGAAACTTGACTCGACTTGCACCAATAATAAACTATTTAATTTTTAATATTATGTAATTCTATAATACATGACATAGTTCTAAAATATATGACTTAAATATAACTCTATAAATTTGGATTTTAAGACTATTCATAATCTTTCTTTCACCTAATTATGATTTCATATTTTTTCTATCTTTTCTATTTTTTTTTCATATTTTTATCTTTTTATTATTTTGTAAATAGACCTGATGATCTAACTTGAATATAATTTGATTGGTTGGGCTTATATTATAATTTTTTCTTTTGAAAAAATCGAATTAACTCAAACAAATTAACATTGATCAATTTAAATTTAAATATTTCTCAAACCCAACACAAGTTAACTTGACTTGTGCCCACCCTTAGCTTTAGCTCCTAGTGTGATTGCATGAGACATGAACTATTAAGTTTTGATAATGAATTTCATAGACTATCATATTAAAATTGTATCTCTATCACACATCAACCTTGGAAGTTATAAATATTTTATTGCACGTAAGTTTATTATAATATTTATAATATTTTATAACTATGTTTATAACATTTAGTTTTATAAAAAATTAATTATATTTAAATTAATTTACTTAGATGTTTTAAAAAAAAATTATTCATTGATTTTGACAATTAATTAAAGTGCATGAATACACATACTTAGACTCCAACCAATTAAAGATTTAGACATTGAAGGTATTACTTTTTTAACCATAAGTACAAATACTATAGTATCTTTTCTAATTTAATAATTTTTTACATTTAAAAATATGGGCAAGAGAAAAAAAAATGAGGATTATAATAATATTTAAACAATAACGTTCATATATTGCTTTCTCTTAGAAAGTATATAAATTTATTTTGACTTAATTATGTTTTAGTTTCTTAAATAAGAAAGTATATTTTTTTAATTTTAAAAATAAAAAATTATATTTTTAATATCTTAAATTTAAAAAAATATTATTTTTAGTTTCTCTATTTGAATATGAAAAATTGAAAATTTAAATCCTAACATTTTTTAGTTTTTCAAATTTCGATAGAAAGACGTAAAATATTTTTTAAATTTAAGAGACTAAAAAAATACATTTTTATTTAGAAAATTGAAAAAAATAGATCTCTTAATTTAATAGAATAAAAATATAATTAAGTGATTTGTTTTTAATACATCAAAGAAGGAAAACACATTTTAATTTATATTTTTCCTGAAACCGTAAAAATACAAGAAAAGGTGTAAATATTTTAATCTGTAAGGATCATTGTGTGATTTTCTTTCATCTCATAATAACTACTTTAATATTATGGATAATAATGAGTTTGCATTATAACTTTACTGTATTTTTTTTATTACTATTATTTAATTAAATTTCATGAAATTTACCTCAATTATTAGTTTGATTACAAAGAAGAAGAATACTCCTGATTGTGCATCTGAAAATGTTTTTTTTTTTGTCAAGAGAGATAAAATTTACTTTACTCACTTTTATATTTTGAAGAAATTAATCTTTAGGTATCAGTCAAAGATTACTCTTTTAAAACAAATATATGAAAAAAATTATTTTTAATAAAAATAACAATTAATACATAAAAGTGAAAATAAACAAAATAATAATAAAGTTTGATCTGTTAAGAGCATTCCTCTGGCAAGACCAAAGACTTCATTGGTCTTGACTGCTTCCGCACAAAAATTTCTTCTAAAAGTCAACATTTGTTTTTTAATGGGACCTAAAATCAGAGTATATACAACAAACAACTATTTCCTATTTCCGATCTTAATTTCTTTAGTATAAAAAAAGAATTATACGATTTGAGTCCTCTCAGTGTATTGATTATGGAATCTTCAACATATTTTATTAAGTATTTTAACAATTTTCAAAAGTAACTATTAACTTTTTGTATATTTTCATAAATGAATACTTTTCATTTTTTTTAATTTTAATTCAATACATAGGATTTTGATTAAAGACTTTAGTAATATTTATTAAGAGTAATACTATAACTTCCTATAATAATATATTGTTAATTTTTATAGCATTATATTTAGAAATATTAACCACACATTTGTCTATTCAATGTATACTTTTGTATTAGATAAAATTTATGCCAATATTACTAAATGATATAGGTTCTACTATCTATTTAACAAGTTGTGTTTATTATTTAATAAGATTTACATGAATTTAACTTAATAATAAAAAGTTTGCTGCTAGCATTTCTTTTACTTTATGAAAACATTAAATAAGGCAAATACACCTTGTTAAATACTTTAAATTACTTAAAAAGGTATGTAATATTTTTTGTTTTAATATAGTAAATAATTTTATTTATATTTATTTATCAACAATTTATTTATTTATCTATCTATTTAAGACTTGTTTAGAGGTTAACATATAATAAAGTAATACAATAATTATTTTATTATGTTGTAATAAATTATTTGTTGGGTAATAAGACAAAGAAAATCTTTTTTTTTTATCATATCTTGTTAATTCAATATATTTTCTTTTAATTTTGAGAGAGATTTAAGTTAAAAAGGAACACAATAAGATATTTTCTCTCTCCTCTTTTTACATATGCTATATACTATTATATATTAAGTATTTTTAATATATATTAGTATATATTATATTAACTAGGAAAAGGTGAGGCACTTTGTGCCTTGATATCTTTTTAAATAAAATAAAAGAAAGAGGGAGAAAGGAGGGACATTGAATAAAAATAAGAATGAACACAACTATGTAATAGTTACTTAACGAAAATTAAGAATAAATAGGTCCAACAAAAAGTGTACACCGAAAATAATATTCCATTATATATATATATATATATATTACTGTTTATTTTTTATTTGAATTACGGAACAAACATCGTATGAATACCTATTAAGAAGAAATGTTGACAGAGAAGTTGTAACTAACATATATTATGTATTTACATTACTGTCCTTTGATTTTTATCTTAAAATGTGTAAGATTATTAACATAATTATAATATGCAAAGTTTTCAAACCTGAAGTGGACATTCTATTAATGGATCCGAGAAACTTCCCAAAACTGTACGTTGAAAACTAGAAATTTGCTTTATTATCAGAATCAGCCATAGTTCGCCAACTGGCTCACTAGTTTTTAGTTTAGTTAATTTAAATATATAGTATTTCATTATATTTAATTATTTACTCTTTAGTTACCAATTTTTTACCAACGCCAAGCAACTCTCATTAATTTGTCTAATATGAGATAAATAAGAGCATACATATAATGTAAGAATGATCTGGCTTAAATTTATAATAAGTTCTATTTTTTCTTTTTTTTTTATTTGGTGTGAATGGGAATATTTACTTCCCTCTCTTTCTTTTACTCATGCAGGAGTAAATTTATATTTTTTTAAGATTATTTTGATAATATTGATGTAAAATATCTATTTTATTTATAATTAATTTTTATTAGAAAATTTAATTGTTCATCTTTAATAGAATTTTTTTAATTATGTTTTTTTATTTATAATGTTCAAATTTAAAGTCTTAAAAAACTGAACCTAATTCCACTTAATGACATGTTGATAAAGTAAATTTTTATTTACTACTTAATAGCAAAAAAATATATTTGAAGTGGATTATAATTTTAATATACATAAAGTTAAAAAATCATTGTATTTTAAGAGTAAACAAATTTATCATTATATAACTTTATTTTAGATTTTAAATGATTAGTAAAATATATTTACAATATTTCATTTTTATAAATTATGAAAAAATATATTATAAAAAAATGTAAATAAAATGCTCGTGATTCAACCCTGCTATAACCTCAGCTGGGTTTAATAATCTCAAAGCCCTCATTTTATTGGTCGAATGATTAGTTTAATTTTAAAAATAAGAATAACACTTGCTCATTTAAATTGGAAAGTATAAGACAAAAAAATATTTAATACTACATTCATCAATTACAGTTATTGAGCATTTGAAGATTTATGCACCCAATATCGGAATTGAATATGATTGGATTATACAAAATAAAACATACAAATTATAATTTTAATTAGAAAACGAAATTAAACCTTAATTTAAATCCACAATTTTATAAGTAGACTTTTTTGGCATAATTTTTTTATAAAATATATACAATAAATATTTTTAGTTTTATTTTTTATCTTTAAAAATCATATACTCGATTATAATAATATGTAAATTTATGCATTTTATTTAAATATAAAAGAAAAAGATTATTAATTATAACTTAGTTTAACAAAAACTTTAGTTATATTATATATGATCGGATCAAATTCAAAATAAAAATTGGGATAAGATTAATCAATCCCTAATTAAATAATCCAACGAAAATTAAACTCGGATTTTAAGGAAGATGGGGGAAACTGACAGAGTGTTCGTCGTACGTTCATTTACTTTGTTCTCTTTAATCATTTAAATTTTTTAGAAAAAATAAAATATTTGTCTAAAAATAATGTTTCTTAAGAGATAAGAGTAATAGAGGCATGATTAGAGTTCATTACCAAAAGTATTATTATGATACGGCTACGCGGTAACGGAGACCGTTCATGTCAGAGACAAGGAAAGTGGTTAGTAAAGGCACGTGCGTATTTGGACGGAAAAGCAAAATGACTCGGATTTTGCTGAGTCAACGAAGGTGATATCATTAAGTGACGTTTTCATTCTCTCAACTTCCTCTTAACATTCCATTTTTCTTTTATTGCCATCAATCACACACCCTCTTACTATTACATATCAGTACTACACATATATATGTACCCACATGCACCCACCATTTGCCAATTCATCCATCTACTCCCTGTAATCTAAACTCATATGTTGGTGGAAAATTAAACTATATCTGCCTTCACTTAATGGATCAGCTTGGAATTCAATCCCCTTCAACCAAGGTTGAAAGAAGGCTAGTGGAGAAAAACAGAAGAAACCAGATGAAGATTCTCTACAACAAACTCAACTCTCTTCTCCCTAGCTATAACCCCAAGGTTAAATAATTTCCTTCTATTCATTTTTCACCCATGTTATTTCATACATTGATTCTAATTAGAATGATTTTAACTCCTTTATTATCTTTATGCTTTGAAGAGTGGTTATAAAACTTAAATAATAAGTTACTGGAGTAAATAGCATATACATAGATATTTTTTATTTTGTTATCTGATGGTAGACTGTCATATATGGTAAGTTTGTTGATTTTAACAATTATTACTTTCAGTAATTGGGTAATAGTCTAATTGTTCTTCTTATAATGGTATTTTGTGCGTTGAATTTGAATGGTGTTATTGATTTGGTGTGATGGTGATGACGCAGGAAGCATTACCACTACCTGACCAAGTGGATGAGGCAATCAACTACATCCAGAGTTTGGAGGCAAAGGTGAAGATGGGAAAGGAGAAGAAAGAGAGTTTGCAGGGAATTAGGAAGAGATCCCGTGATTGCTTCTCCAATGATAGTGCTAATTTTGCTGCAACTGGTGTCCCAAAATCTCCACAACTTGAGATTCACGAAGTGGGTTCCTCTCTACAAGTTGTTCTGACTTGTGGATTAGGCCACCAGTTCATTTTCTATGAAATCATTCGAATGCTGCACGAGGAGAACATTGAGGTTAGAAGTGCCAATTCCTCACTGGCTGGAGACTCGGTGCTTCATGTTGTGCATGCTGAGGTATGTTTCATATCATTGTTTAATTTTCTCATCATATTAATGTGTTCAATTTGTTCTTCTTAACATATACTATTCTTCTTAACATATGCAGATTCCTCAGTCTTCTATTCAATTCGGCGCCACCAAAGTAAGTGAGAGATTGAAAAGGTTTGTGAATGGATCCTGCAGTGATGTGGAAACACATGCCGAGTTGTGGGATTTTGAAATCGGTACTGATGATATGTGGAGTTTCTAGATCTTACATTACTATGTAAGGATGCATTTACCCAAAGTTTCGTAAAACAAGAAAAAATGTTAACAAGCTTTAAGAGTATTGTGGTCTGTGATTTCCTGACCCAATACTGCATCAAACAAATATTTTGCCCGTGTTCCAATAGGTTTTGACGGGAATTAACTAACGAGATGGTTAATCTTTGTTTTTTGTTTTTTTTTCTCTCTCTCTCTCTGATTTGTAACTTTCAACATTAATTCAGAAAATAAAATTCTCCTCTTCACATTAATTTGACACCTAAAATAATTAAGAGGTGGACAGTGGTCAAATTCATTGACTGTCTTAAAAATATCTACTATATCCCTTCTACATATCTGAAGCAACAAATCAGGTTCCTAAACCATAAACACAAGCATATTAATTATATGTCTGAACAATCAATTGCACCCATCCTAATGATTTTCAGCTTCTTCTAAAGTTCTCTCAATGAGGTTCTATTTGATGTCAATAAACAAATTAAAATTTGTTGGGAAAGGAAGTACTGAATGAAGATGTTGACTAGGATTTATAAGTAGATGGGTGCAGATAAAGATATTAATTGCTTCTCTGAATCAGACAGTTCACAGAAGAAGATTCAATAGAACCGTACTGCGTTCATTTTCCTTCCTTTATACTTCTCCAATTGGTTTTCAATGCTCAAGGTTGGATAACTTTGTGTAAGGGTTGAGTTTATTCCATGCCGTACACATCTTGCATCACTGCTTTCTGGCCTTTGTTAAAACTTAACATAATATAACCAAACATCATAACCAGCCTAATTTAATTATAAGAAATTAAATTAACTCAACAGGAAGTCTTTTCTGTTCATAGAGTTTTTGTTTAACAGACCTTTCTTTGCAAGAAGCAAGAAAATCAGGTAAATTGTTCTAATTGATGGCAGGCTTTCTCAACATATATACGGTTTGGGGTGATGCCCAACTCTTAAGTTTTATCAGCATAAACAATTGGAAATGCTTTTTTCTTAGATTCTCAAATTAATTTGTATATCTAGGGTTCTGTAATGCTTGATGAAATTTTTTGAGGTTAGTGATAAAAGTTTTAACTGACTTTTATTTATACTGTACTTTAATTAAACTTAAATATGATTTTAATCTTTTAAATTTAAAATATTTTTTATTTTAATCTTTTAATTAAAATTTTTTTTTCTTAAATTTATGAAATGTTATTTTTAGTTTTTCAACTTCAGCTTGAGAGACTAAAAATCTGTTGTTTTAAATTTTTTAAATTCACTTTAGAGGAGCATTCTAGGAAGTTAAGGAACTAAAAAGAACAAATGTTTAATTAAAAGATCAAAATTAAAAATATTTCAAATTAAAGGTGTAAAAATATATTTAAGTTTTTTAATTATTTATAATCAGAAATTATATTTACACATAAATTTCTTTAGACTATTTTAATACCATTTTGTTTAGAATTTAATAAAAAAAAAAAAGGGAGAGAAAACGCATGAGACGTGTGTATCTTTTAAAAATAATACTGAAAATTAAAAGTTCTGTATTAATACAGTGCAAATATCGTTTTCTATTTATAATCTAGAGGAAAATTTTCTAACATATGTTCTTTTGACTATTTTTTTTTGGTTAGTTGAATTTTGGTACTAAAATTATATTTGAATAGATGATAAAGAATGAAATAAAATAAAATAAAATAATAATTTGATTTATAAAAAATGGAATGAGTTTGCTTTTATTCTAATTGAGTATTAATTTTTGTTGCTAAATAATTAAAAAAAATTGTTAATGCACACCTGTTTGTCTTTTAAAATGAATATTTTAATATAAAAATTATTATAGACATACAAATGATTTATATAATATTATTTTTTATATTTATTTCTCTATCATTATAATATATAATAAATGATATAAAAGAAAGAGATAAACACAAATAAATATTGTTGTACAATTACATTTATCTTTAGTTTAATACTTGTAAATTATAATTTTCATTTTTTAAAAATACAATTAAGGTGTAACTTGTTAAAATATTTTTTTATAAAAAATTATAGAGGTTTGTTATAAATATTTATAACTTGCTAAAATATTAAAAAGTTACAATTTCAATCTTCTAAAAATGCACTTAAAGGAATGTTTTATAAATAAAATAAAATTCATTCCAAAGAATAATAATTCCTAGAAATTAATAATTTTTTAATGGTCATGAATATTTTTGAGAATTTTTATATAATTTTTTAAGAATCAAAGAATAATATGATATTTTTATCAAAAAAATTTAATTATTTACATATTATATGATATAATAAAAGAGTAATATGATATTTTTATCTTAATAAAACTTTCTTTTTAACTTTAGAAAATTACATTGTCATGGTTATCGAAAATATTATTTTCTTAAAAAGTAAACTGAACACGAGAAACAAAATCTTTTAACTTCAAATTTTTAAAAACCTAAAAAGTCCTTACACTAGATGTCCCCTAAGGATACCTTAGTCCTTAAAAAATTAAATAAGGCAAGTTAAAAAAATCTCATAATTAAAATAGTATGCTTCCATCTAATTTTTTTTATTAAGAGTCCCATTTAATTAAGCTGTCTTCAAATATAGATATTCTTTTATTAACATTCATTTAATTAGCTCTTGTTGCTATATCTTTTTTTTTCGTTTTTTAAATGTATTTTATTTTTATTTTTATTTTATTTGATACATAAACAAACATTATTTTATGCATCCTATAAGTGAAAAAATTCATATGAAGTACTATGAGGTTGCCGTAGCATACAAAACCCTATGTATATATATATATATCAGCAGAAGGACAAAATGACAATATATTAGTCTTTCTAAATTTCCAAACCATATATATCTCGGATATAAAATCATTTGTGAGCCGTTCACTTACTTAAGGATTCATGGCTTTTACAATTAAGTGGTTAAGAGTTCAATCTTAGCACCCTTCTTTTTTAAAACTAATTTCAGCGTAAATAAGGATTCTAGTTTCTACGTTTCCATATTCATCCCTAATTAAAGACTACGCAGAAGAATATTAATTACAAAATTATTTTTACAAGCCTTTAGCTAAGTTGAGCTTTTAGAAAAGTTGAAACTTTTTCTCTTTCATTGTTTCTAACTGCAGACTTCACGCCACTTTTCCCTTTTTTCTCTTTGGATATTTCAAAGTCTTTGGTATAGACGTCAAATTAATTTATGTAGTGCTTTTTTACTTTCATTCCCCACACTAAACATGGAAATCTAGTATGTATTTGATACAATAATGTCTACAAGGAAGACGACACAAATTGCCTCACCTTGTAGAGTTATACATCTTGTGTAGTAAGAATATTGTTTATTTTAAATTGTAAAGACTATAAACCAATCCTAGTCATGCAATCATATATAGATATTGTTTGTCAAATCCTTAAAGTATCACGTTCATCTTTCGTCTTCTAGATAAATTTGGTTATTCAAGACAATGAAGGTTTCACAAATTAGACTTTTCAAATCCTTTTTACAAGTGCAAGATAACCTCAACAAATATTACATTAACAAACATAATTTCTTATTTTGTTTCACCTCAATTAGGAATTTAAGATACTGATATGATATAAGTACGATTCATGTTGGATTTTATCATCTAGAAGAGAAATACTGCTTATCTTGCATGGATTCACTTATGATTGATGTCGGCAAATTTCTTGCATGAAAACTTGTTGTTCGAGGATTGTGAAATGTAATCGCCTATGTTGTTTATTCTGTGATTTACAAGTCACATTGCCACACTAGGAAATATTTCTTTGATGAGGGTTCTTCAGTTGTCCTTTTGTCGTTCTATATTTAAACGCCACATGTTGCATATCTTACAGGATAATGGAACATGGTCCTTGATAAACTCTTGAGAGCTTATCAAATGTGAAAATATTGCATATAATCTACCGTAATAATGTTTGGAATTTTCAATTTTTATAGCGATTAAAAGGAGAATTATCTATTCACACTCTTTGGTGTAATATTACGCATACAAATATTGGCAAACGGATTAAAATTTAAAGGATACTAATAAAAATTTAGTCAATATGGATAAGGAAATTCTTGAGTAATAGAGTTATAAAATAATAGTGCTATGAATAACTACATTTTGTTTTAAGCTTAGGAGAGAATAGTGCTATGATGCAAAACTTTTTTAGGAGCCCTTGTTTTGCATACCTTATATAGCCTTAACATGGAAGTATGATTGACACTGCAATTGTGATTATATCAACTATATTTGTCTTTAATTTTCTGCAATATTAAATGTCATGATGAAACCACAACTACAATATAAAGCCTTAATCAACATTATGTATTTGTCTATCCTCCAACTATACTCAATAGATTGCAGATGGAGTTGCCATCATATTATGACCTCACACAACTTCTTGGATCAGAAAGGCAGCAATAAATTCATTTATTTGCCATTGACACCAACTCTAAGATTGAGCCTGAAAAGTGGAAGTTACTTGTTTATTGTATCCAACAGTAGAATAAGGGGAAATGAATAAGACTACAGTTATCTACAGAAGAGTCATATTTGATCATATGACGGCTGTTGTCGGATATCTTCATATTGAGTATCGATATGATCGATAATTAAAGGGAGAAAAAATAAGTCTAATGAGTTTGGCATCTTAGTAAGTAAAGGGTAGATGTTTCTGGCTGAATTCCTCCATGGCGCTGGTTTACATCATGCTTTTGCCTTCTTTATTGTAGCGTGCTTACTGGTATCATGGAATATGTTGAATTGGCTGAGCCTTTGGAGATAAATAATTGCAAGAAACATGTTATATAATCTGAGTTATGAGAGTGAAAATGAAAACAAAGAAAAGTAGGTACCTGATAAGCAGGGAAATGATAGATTATGATGTTTAATTCTGTCATAGAATAAGCATATGCACGCGTTCAAACTAAAGCTAAAATGTTATAGAGGATGACTTCTTATTTCGAGAGCGATGCATACTTGACAAATGCTAATCAATATTTCAAATTATTTTACTATTCATTTCTTCTTTATTTTACTTTTTAGTGCCGGATTTTTGGCCTGGGAGCATAAAATTTGTCTATCTTCAGTAGAAAATAAAAAAGGGAGGGGTGCAATAATGAATCAAAGTGTAAATAAAAGGAATATTGTATCTTGCTCCTCAATCTACAATATTAGAGCCCCTTTGGAATATATGAATTCTAGAGAACCGTTTGGCATGTAATCATTAGACTAATTAGCTGTTTCTTCTTGCAATAGACCTTGAAGTTCCTTCTCAGCAATGTAAGTTGAGTCAGTGAATTCCCCTTTGTAAACTATGCTAAAACCTTCCTCCAAGTAATTTTCAGCAAAACAAGAATGCCAACAAACACGGGAGCATAATGCTGATGCCACAATGGCAATCCAAGTAGCATCATTATTCTTTCCACATGTTTTGTTGTGTTGTCTTTTTTATTTCCTGATTCATGAGTTTGTGGTGCTTGTGACGTAATCAAATTTCCATGTTCCAGAACCATTCTGCTGCATATATAACGATACAAATGCCCGGGGCTTGAGAAATATACGTCATGTTGACATGCTGCAACTATTCAAGTGGTTCATTGGAATGCATCCATATAAAAATCCAAATTCAATAACAGAATGTAGACTCATCAGACACTTTCTTTAGCAACATCTGAACCTGAGGGTGAAGCGTAATCCTCAGTGTTGGATATATCAAGCTATCTACTATCAAATTATTATGAAACCACTTATAAATTTCCAAACCCAAATTTCAACAACTTTGGTTCCTTTTACCTCAAACACAATTGATGTGAAAAAACTGAATCACAAAGGAAAAAGTGTCAGTTTGAGTAACTATGGCAAACACCTTATCCACTGAGTGCTCATTTTTCACCAAAAGATTTCACATATTCCTTGACACTGTTGTTTTCTGGAATGTATTGTGTAATAGACTCCTTAATGGTATATTTATTAGAAATATGAGATGTGTATTACTTGAAGGAATGTCCCAAAATACACATACACGTTAATGGATCTAGAAAAAAAAAAAAAAAAAAAAGTATCTAGAATACATTGAAAAATACTATACAACAAGCATAAGAACAATGTTCAGCTCTCAGGTGATGTGGCGAGGAGGGAGTTGGCCTTTTCTGAGAAAGGAGAGAGAGTACTCTGCAGCATCAATGAGGTCAGCGATGTTGTGCAATGACCGTTCATCAGAACCCACCCAGAACATCGCACGCACCTCCGCCTTCTTCGCCAGCCTCGCCGCGAAGCCCAGCGGCAACTCCGGCGAATTCAGGCTCCGCAGTATTTGCCGATACAGCGACAGCACTCGGGCCCTGTTGCGGCCCAAATCCTCCGCCGTGGCCCATATCCGGCCCATTCCCAACGCCGTTCTGCAACGACACCGAATAGAAATATCACTATGTTCAGTTCATTCGTTTCGTTTCGTGTACTAATATTAAATAATTAAAAAATGAAATAAATGAATTAGAAAGAGGTTGGGGAAGGTGAGTCAGAAAGAACGTAGCGATGGAAAATTGGATCATATCAAACAAGTAATGATTGATGATCACTTATCCTTGTTTTCGTCATGTTCACCTTCATAACCTCACCAGAGAGGAACAAATCAAAGAGTGAGTGTTGTTAATCAGATAGACAGATAGATAGATAGATACTACCTGAATGGCTGAATCCAAGTTGCGATGAGAGTGAGGAATGTGTCAATGACGGCTTTTAAAGCGATTCCATTACATAAAGAACCCAAACAAACCCTAGCTCTCCCAGGTTGGACCAACGCTTCTTTTTTTTTTCTTTTGGGCTTTAAGCCCACTTTAATTACTACCACTTGTTACTTTCTAGCGTTTTTTGTTTTTTTTTTTTTAATGAAAGTTTCCAGCTAGTGAACACTGATCAAAGATTGTTATCCCTAAAAGAAAATAAAGACATTATTAAAAAATTAATTGCACTTTTTCATTTTTTTTAGTTTAAACTATAATTTATTTTGGTTTTTTAAATATTTTTAGAAAATTAAGTCCATCTAATTTTAAAATTAAATCAAATTTACTTTTTTTATCACTTTTTTTCTACTTGAATTCTCATTTTCTAGTTAAATAGTTAAAGATTTATAATATATTCAGAATATGAAATAACTGTAACAGTTTATGAGAAATATAGTAGAAGTTTAATAAAATTTAAATGATTAGTAAGATGTAAGAATAAATTTTTAAGATGAGGAAATTTTGGAACATTTTATTCTAAGTGACATTTTGATATTTTGGTTGATAAATTTTAAAGCAAATTATTGGATTTAAATTGTAAACATTTTGAGAGAAAAATGTTGAGAGTTTTAAGTGCAAGTAAAATGAAGTATGAATTTAACTGTGATAATTGAAAAACAATGAAGGGATGAAATTAGAATGAAAATTATTAAGAGATAAAAATATTATATTAATTATAATAAAATGTTAAAAGTGTATCTAAACCTTTTAGAAAATATGAAGTTTTGGTGAGTAAGGAAATTGATAATTTCTCTTTCAACACGTTTATTTTCTCTTATATTTAGAATATTAATAAGGTTTTAAGCTTAATTATGCAAGTTTAACATTGATTTGAATTATTGGATCAAATTGGACATTGTTGCATTTGGACAGCATTCTAGTATTTTAACATATGTTTTCTCCCCCATGCTTTATATACTAGAAAAGTTGAAAGAAAGATCTAAAATTCTTTTGGGTAATGCAACTTTTGCTGATTCCCAATGTTTTGCAGGTGAATTGGGTCTTAAATTGGAATAGGGGTGTTATTAAGAGTCTTTAAGCAACAATTCCTGTTTGGGACATAACTTATGCCAACATTTATCTTTTACATGTAATCATTGTTTGTGAAAACTGAAAAATTAAGACACGAATTATGTAACTTATGCCAACATTTATCTTTTACATGTAATCATTGTTTGTGAAAACTGAAAAATTAAGACACGAATTATGCAATTTCTTTGTGAATGGCTTATTGAAACTACAACTTTTCCCAGCTTATTTTGCTAAAGAAAGTTCAGATCAAGTTGTTAAGCTTGCGTTTGGACAAACTTTAAATAAGGGTATAACTTCCTCATTCTAAAGCTAAATTAAATAAATAATATGTCCAATTAAAAATTTATTCACAGAGGCATTACTTTGCTAAGAATACCTCACTAACTTGTTTAATTAGTTATAAAAGGAGGGAAGAAGTGCAAAATTCAACACCCTCATATAATTTTTTCAAAGTAAAAATTGGGATAGAAAATTCATTTCGCTTCTCTTTTCCATTGTTCACAAAGATTGTGCTTATGACCAATTGAAGTTTATTTGAAGCAATTTTTGGTATGATTCATGAAATCCTAACTTAATTGGATTTCTAAATTTATGTTGAACTCTCCTATACTCTTTTTGTTCTTGACTAATGCATTAGTTGACATTTCTCTTGTATAATTTAAATCTCTATTTTGAAAGAAAAAAAAAAAACAGAATGATGAATTTGGATTGATAACTCAGAGTTATTAGAGAATTATTGTATTAAATTTATCCTTCACATCCATTAGTAATACTAATAAGTTTAAGTAATAATTGATTTTGCTAGGTTCTCAACCTGATTTTTCAAATTAAGAATTGTACCAATTAGATTTGATGTATTATTCATCTTGATGAGACAATAAACATCTAATAACTGTATTCATTGCTGGAGTCTAGAGAACAATCATGAAACATATTTTGTCTCCATTCAAATGGTGCGTATTGATTTGAATTTCTTGTTATTGGCTTTATTTGTAAGTTGTAACCAATATCTGTTGTCACTTACATCTGCAGTGAACTATAGTGGATGTGTGAAGATTTTACTGAGTTTTTTTAATTTGTTTTCAATTTCATTATTTTTTAAAATAAGCTTAATTGTGTTTTATCCCCTTTTGCAATCTGGGCATATAAAATTTGAATGAGTCCAAATTAGCATGTGTTACAAAGGATAAAAGATGTGTAAAAAAAAAAGATAAAAAAGCCAAAAAAATAAAAAAAGGAAAAGCATTTAAAACTTTGATTTGGGTTTGTTAAATTCAATTGGGCTGAATAAGGTCCATACTCACGCCAGTCCACCTTCTCAATTGACCACCCGACCAATTATAGGCCCACCTAACTCGAAGGCCTATTTTCACAGAAGTAGGCCTATACAATGGAACTTTCAAGTTTCTGCGGTTTGGACCATTTTAGCATGAACTTGGTCTAGTTTATTTATTTGGACCAAATCTTTATAGATTTTATTTTATTATAATAAAACTATCAAAGTACGAATTAAAAATATTAAAATTAGATTTAAAAATCAAGAATGGGAGGTCCATTTTATTTTATTACCTATAAAATTCAAAACCAAAAAAAATTAAAAAAGGTTTATATGTAAGTTCATTTAACTGATGATTAATCAGTAAAAGATTGCACTAAAATAACAATTTTTAATTTATAATTAAATTAGTCCAACTCTACCTAATCTTAAAGTTTTTAAATTTTTAACCCGCATTTAATTTATAAACACACTATGTAACTTGCTAAATTTGTAACGCCTTGAATTTACATGTACACACAGATGCATAGCATTACGATTTAAACTGTTTTTAATTTTGACAGAAGTAAATAAAGTGTTCTGGTAAGTAGGTTAGTTAAGAGTCTATTAAATAAATACTTATATTGTAAATATTTATGTATAAGTGTTTTTATAAATAAATAAAATTAAACTATGATATAAATTATTTTCAGAAACTCTCTTTTTACAAGTACATATATCAAAAAATAAAATAAATTTTTACATGCATACTTCATATCTTTATTAGTTTGATTTTGTGAAATCATTAATTGCAAAACCTGTATTTCTATGACTATCTGGATTTTTCTGATCAATCATTGAAAATGGCATGTCTTTCTTTATGCCATCTGCACTGCTGATGCAGTAAATGTTGACAAATGTTCCCAACAATTTCTATATTAAAGGATTTCAGCAACTTCAATCTGTCATTTTGATATTTTTATATGTTCATCTGACAACGATAACTAATTGACACACAACTGCTAATAAGGCTATCAAATGCTTGATGACATGCTCATTTTATATTATAAATTATTTATTTCCATCGTAAATATATTTAATATAAAATTTATGATTAAAATTAATTTGAATTTATATCTTAATTATATTAGCGATTTAAAGTTACATTTTTAAAAATAAATTATACACTAATAATTTTACATTGTTATCTAATTATATAAATTATCATATATTATAAATTTATTAATTTTATAATAATTATTTAAAAAATTATATTAATGTTGATTTTCTGTTGATTCACAGTATAATTTTTTTTACACTTATCAGACATAGTCATTTAAAGCAAACGAATACTTAATAATTTTATCTTGCAAGCCTGTGTTAGAATTTGGGTTTAATTTCAAGGTAATGTCTTATGCTTAAAGTTTAATTTCCAGAAACTCATTATTTATATAATCTAATTCTGACCACATCATTCATCCATAACGTGGAATCTCCATTAATGCAGGAGCTACTATTTCTACACTTAGGAACGATAATCAAAAGATGTTAACAAACATCCATTGTCATCATTATTAAGTTCTTACTTATTAGGATAGATTGGTTATTTGTACTTGTAGGAATTAAATGCTTTTATCATCACCACCAATATCACTCGGCTTTTGATCAAACACACGTCTCAATGAAACTATAAGACAGAACATTATTGATTAAATATCTATCCAAAACCCTCTTTGATTTCGACTTATGCAAGAATTCAAACTGTCATAGATGATTTTATTTATTTATTTATTCATTTATTTTTATACTTTTGTGCATGTTGTAGTTGATCTTACCAAAATAAATGTTACTATTTTTTCTTCTTAACGTTTCTAAACTTAAAAGATGTTTCATCTCATGTGACAAAAAGATAAAAAAGCTATCTCACCTCAACTGAAAATGTAGTAAAAAATAATCAAGAAATTTAGATAATTTTTTTCTCTTAAACTACTTAAACAAATAAATCTGCTGAACTATATATATCTAATTCTACTAACAGAACTGGCAGTAGCCTTAGTTGTTTTGTAATTACATGACACCGTTTATTCTCTAATTGCTCTTAAAGGGAAGTCTTTCCTCACTTTTTCTCACAAAGGAAACAGAACTTCCAAAAGTAAAATAATGGAAACAGGATATTATTAACTGACCCATATGATTTAATTACTATCAACATATTTTATTAATTTATGGTCTACTTTATCTCTGGCTATCTGCCATATTACTCAGAAGTTAGAAGTCGGCATTAACGAGTTAGCTCATTCCTTTATTATAGGGGCAACAACGATGTAATAGTTTAATGGCATTTAATTGACCAGACAAATTTATATATGTCAATAAATGAGAAATAAGAAGGGGTGGCAAGGAATTTTGATTTTGAAAGGAATTTTTAAAGTGACAAATTTAACTTTAGCATGCAGATTGATCTTTTTCTAGTTTAAGATAAAATAAGAGTATATTTGAATATTTTTTAAAATCACTTATAGAAAAAAAATTATAAATTAAAAATCATCTTTTAAAAAACTAATGTAATGAATTTTCTGCTAATTAATTAACTTATATATAAGTAATTTTAGAAAAATGTATCCTAACAAACTCTAACTAAATAGTAAAGATGTTAGGAATAAACTATAAGTAAATAATAAAAACATCTAGTTTTATTTGTAATTAGAGAAAACAGATAAATGTTTAAAATGAATTATAAATATAAACATTATATTGCTATTAATGAAATTAACTCAGATTTTTTAACTAATATTTTTAAAAAATATTATTTCAAGTAGTGTATAATTAAAAATAATAATAAAATTTTAAAAAATGCTGTAATACAAAATGTTTATTTTGTTAAACATCATTAATAAAGTTAAATAAATTTTTCAATTACTAAAAGAAACTAGAAATTAACTCAAATAACATACTAAATGTAGTATAAATGACACTGATCATTCTTTTTTTTTACCTTTCTGAAAAAAGACAATGTAATTCTTAAATCCAATTTTAAGATTTTCTATTAATAAAATTTTATATAGTCATAATATTAACTTTCAAACTTCATTTGAAAATCTTTATTAAGTTTATAAGAATGGGGCGTAATTAAATTTTTAAAATAAAGAAAAAATAATTAAGCATTTATACTATTTTTAGTTTAAGAGCACGAAATTTTTTATGAGAGACACTTTGAATTCTATTAAGATTATTATAAATGAAATTTTTTAAATATCTAATTTAATTATTTAAAGTTAAAACTATTGATTAAATTAAAATAATTTTATGTGGATTGATCACACGCTCAATAATATTTAAACATTTATATAGAACTATAGATATCTAATTCTACTAACTTAATTTCATGAACGAAAAAAAATACTTGAGATAAAAAATCAAATTAACCAGAGGAACAAAATATTCAACAATTTGCATACTTTCTCATATTCTGGAACAGAGATCATATTTAAGAGCTAGCAAGTAAAATGATTTCAGCTACCGTAAAAATATTAGAGAACTGAAAAAAATGGATGGAGTGCCAAAACAGATCTGGCAGTAGTCTTGGTTATTTTATAATTATATTTTTATAATTAATATAAAGTATTTATTAATTTTATTGATTATTTAATTTTGTAGAAAAAGTTCCCTGATATTTTTTTTAATTACTTCACAACATTTCTTCTAAATTTGCTCTGAAAGTGTAAAGTCTTCTCTCATTTTTCCTACAATGGAAACAAAACTTCTGCCAAAAGTAAAATAATGGAAAAAGAATATATTAACTGCCCATATCATCTCAATTACTTTCAACCTATTTTTGGTCTACTTTCTTTCTGGCTTTCTGGCACATAACTCAGGAGTCACTTCATTGTTTATTATTATTATTATTATTATTATTATTATTATTATTATTATTATTATTATTATTATTATTATTATTATTTTCCTACTTTGCCTCTTACTCTGTTGCAGCCGATGATTCCCTTTGATCCATGAATAACATTCTCAACTTGCACTTGTGTTAATGGTCACATTTTCAAACCTTCCTCTGTAGCAGAGGGTTCATTGTCATTGTCAACCAAAATAGCTGCAAAATAAATTTAAAAATCACATAGAACGCCTATAAATGGAGGAAAACTTAATAAAAGGGGGAAGAAAAAAAGGAAGGAAATTATGAGAGTGAAAGTAAAAAATGAAAGAAGGTTTAGAAGGAACATTAGAAAACTTGAAAAGAAAATACAACTTACATGGGAGAGACGCAATGTACTTTTACTGAAATTAAAAATAGGTATATTAACTTAGTTAAGCTTTGTATGTATTTGATATAAATATGAATGGTTTTGGCAAGTAGAGTTCATTCTTCTTCTTCTAAACAGTTGGCAACCATAGCACCCACTCTCTGTCTCAGCCGTCCACGACGGTCTCTGAAAGTTGAGATGGAGACTCAAAAGTAGTCTCCTTTATATCTACATTCTGAGGTTTCAAGGTTGAACGGACCATATTGTAAGCCTATAACACTTTTTGTTTTTTCTTCAAATTTTTATCACCTATTCAATTAAAAGCTATTTTTCTTTTTTTCCTTTTTTTTTTCTTTACATTATTATTATTTGTTTCCTTAATTATTCCAAAATATTTATAATATTTCTTTTCTAATAATAATAATAATGTGAATAAGTGCATCTGATAAAACTGTATATATTGTTTCCATCTTTAGCATATATAAAAAGTACATATAATGGAATTCAAGTAACAAAAATGTATATAATAAAAATCTGATTAACAAAAATTTTAAAGCATTAAAATAAAAATATTGTGTTTACCTTCTATTCAAAGCAATACATTTTTTTTTAAAAAAAGATAAAAATAAAATTACCATGAATCATTTATTATCTTATAATTATATATAAAATTATTAAATCACTTCATATAAATAATAAATAAACATAAACCAATAAAATAGAGTTAATTGGATGCGACATCTTTTTAATCTTAGAGTTTTAAGATATAAGTTGTGACAACTTAGTATTTTTACACTTTTATCCAATTTATTCTTTAAGATGTATGAGTTTGATAGTTCATAAATGTTAAACTTTAATAAAATAAAATTTTAAACAATCAACACAATTTTTTTTTTTAAAGAATTACATAATTTTGATTTTTTTTTCTATTATATCTAGAGATAAGTAAGAGCAAAATATCATTCTTATTGAGTTAAAAAAATTATAATATTAAATCATTTATAATAATAATAACAGAATTTAGTTTTATCAAAATAAAATGAATACACATTAAATAAATAAAATAAATCTTTATCATAATTTTTGATTAGTTTTAGGTGAGATAAATATTTTTAAGAAATATAAATAATTTATTTAATTAATTATAGACAATTATCTTGTAATAAACATTGTAAGATGTTAATATCTTCATTGGACGCAATTGACTCGTAAATTTGCTTTGAATTCGAATATTGTTTTTTATTAATAAATTTTTTAATATTTTTTAAAAAATAAATATTAGTGACAACTCATTCATTTATTGTATTTTGAGTTATTTTTGTTATCCATTGTGACCTCGTTTATAACACTTACCATAATATATTTTTCTTTTAAGTTAAGATAAAATAAATGTATAGTTAGATGAAAAAAATTCAAAACACTTATAAAAAGAAAAAAATAAAAAATTAATTGAACATTTTTATAAGATAAAATTATTTTATATATAAATTAAAAATTATTTTTTTTATAAGTTAGTATGATAAAGCTTTTACAAATTAATTAACTTATACATAAACTAAATTAATTTATGAAAAATTTATTTATTTTTTATTATAATTTTAAAAAAAATTCCAAACATACTCTAATTAAATAATACAAGATATTAGAAATAAACTATAACTGTATAATAAAAGTATCTGATTTATTTTTAATTAGAGAAAAATAAATTAATATTTAAAATAAATTATAAACACCGACATGATGTTGGTATTAATAAAATTAACTCATATTTTTTAAACAATATTTAAAGTTACGTCTGTTAAAAAATGTCACTCAAAATAGTATTTTAAAAATTTTAAAAATTATTTAAAAATATATTTTTTAAACAATATTAATACGATCAAATAAGCTTTTTAGCTATTAATAAAAAGGTAAAAATTAATTAAAATAACCTGACAAACATAAACTAATTAAAAGATAATGATTATTTATGTTTTTTTAAAGAAGACAATGATATATTAATAAAATTTTATATACTCATAATATTAACTTTCAAACGTCACTCGAAAATCTTTATTTTATTTTATAAGAACGGAGTGTAATTAAAATTTTAATAAAGAAAAATATAATTAAAAATTTATATTATTTTTACACAAAACCCTCTATGAGAGACATTATTTGAGTTTAATAGAATTATTATAAATGATACAAAAAATTCTGTCTAAATATTTAACATAATTGTTGAAACTCAATAATTAAATTAAAATAACTTTATTTCATAGTTGAAGTAATATTTAATCATTCATATAAAGAGAATAGTCTACCCTTCCTACCACTGGACAATCATCTAATGCTATATAAGTGACCATAAACATACTAATGGTCAATATCCAAGCAGTCTCTATTTTCTCTGACTAATCAGTTCAATAGTATAATGGAATATTTGGAAGATGTTACAGAGCCAGTGAGTCCTAGTGGACGATACTTCAACACCACAGTGCTTTGTGCATATGTTTTTGGCTTCTTAGAATCAGAAGTTCCAATTGAATTCTCTCAAGCCAAGTATTTGTTCGAAGATGTCTTTCTACCTGTCAATCCATGCTTCTCTTCCATAATGGTTCTCACTCTTATTAGCTTCTATTCTTTTCTTAATTAATTTTCCTTGCAAATTTTTTTCTTCATAATGTTAAGTATTAACTTGTGCATATATATGGTAGGTGAGAGATGAAGAAGGAGAAATGAAATGGAAAAGGGTAGAGGTGAAGGCCGAAGATCACATAAAGGTTCCAACATTCCCCGAAAACGAGTCATTAGAATTATATGACCAATATTTTGATGAGTATGTGTCAAGGATTTTAATGGAAAGGACACCACAAGATAAACCACTTTGGGAAATTCATGTGATCAAATACCCTACAAGCAATGCTGCTGGCACCTTAATATTCAAACTTCACCATGCACTTGGAGATGGTTACTCTCTTGTGGGTGCTCTTCTCTCTTGTCTTCAAAGAGCTGATGACCCTTCTCTTCCTCTTTCCTTTCCCTCGCGTAAACCCTCAGCATCATCATCTTCCAAGAAGGGCTTCTTCAGGTGGTTCCCTTCAACTGTATTCTCCTTTTTTGATTCTATTTCAGATTTTGGATGGAGCATACTGAAAAGCTCAGTTGTTGAAGATGACAAGACACCCATAAGGAGTGGTGAGGAAGGTGTTGAGTCCCTGCCTTGTGTGATATCAAACATATCCTTCTCTCTTGAGGATCTGAAGAAAATCAAGTCCAAGCTTGGAGTGGTAAGATAATTTATGTGTAATTTGTGGAGTGGGTGGGGAAACATTAAAATTGACTCTACAACTTAATTTAAGGACAAATATATAGAATCATACATGTTACTATTTAAATGGCCCTTTAATCAAAATTGATAGTTTATTTTCTTAGTACTTGTTGGAGAAGAAACTGATATTTCTTGTTGAGATGATTTATGTACTGTGAATGTAAATTTTTTATCATCAATCAATAAAAAATTATTCTTAATATAATTTTTAAGATAATTATTATAAAAATTGATAAATTTATCATATATAATAATTTATAATTAAATGAAATATAAATATATTTTATACTCTTTTTTTGTTTACAATAATAACAACAAAATTAACTTAAAATCATGAACAAACTACGTACCATTATTAGGTCAGTTCTAATGGTTTAAAGAAAACGATATTTCTTATTATTAATTTATCATAATTACAGAAAAAGTCATATAGACAGTTAGAAGAGATCTTAACCACTTAATTACAAAATAAATGTAAGGAAAAGATGGGAAAAAAAGAAGAGAGAATCATATTAGATCTAAATAATCTGATCTTGATCGTAATTACTTAAGGATAGAGTGTTTATTTGAAATTTAAAATGCAAACACATAATTGTCGTCATTGTTAATTGCTGCTGCTTAAATTTCAATGGCTAAAATCAATAATGATTATCTAGGTGAACTGTAGATTATGATTAGGAACAGACAATATTTATGACATTATAGTTTTGCTATATAATATGTTTCATCAAATTAAGGTAAATTAACAATTTTTTCTGTGTAATTGCAGACAATAAACGATGTGATTACTGGGGTAGTTTTCTATGGGATTAGGTTGTACATGCAAGAGATTGACAGTAAGGCAGGGAAAGCAAATTCCACAGGGTTGGTGATGCTTAGTACTAGGAATATTGGAAGTTACCAATCAATTCAAGAAATGATGAAGACTGATTCCAAATCTCCTTGGGGGAATCATATTTCTTTCTTACATGTTCCAATACCAAAGCTAAGCCAAGCCAGCCTATCCAACCCCCTTGAATTTGTTTGGAAAGCCCAAAAAGTAATCAAGAGGAAGAGAAATTCTTTCACTGTTTTTCTCATTGAATGGCTTTTAGACATGGAGCTGAAATTAAGAGGACATGAGGTAGGTACATACATTTGTAGGTGTGAAGTTTTAATTTGTTCATTTAGGCATTCACAGAATCCAGGCTCAATCCAGTGTTTTTTTTTTTTTTTCTTAATATGTTATTTGTTTTAAGAAATCTTCTTCTATTGACATTAATTTGTTACAGGCAGTGGCTAAACATATCTATAGGACACTGAGAAACTCAAGTGTTGTGATATCCAACTTGATTGGACCAATAGAACCTATGGTTTTGGCAAATCATCCTGTGAAAGGCTTGTATTTCACAATGACTGGTGGACCCGAGGTAACCATCATCTTAATTCTAAACTGTCTCCATGGCCACTGCTCTGCTTATTGTGGATGATAACAGCCTAAGGAAATTAACACAATTTGATATTCTTTAAAATAAAGGATGCAATTAATAGTTAAAATAACGGTTATGTATTTGTGTATGAGAAATTTTTAAAGAAAAATAATAAAGATACTCTCTCTAACATTTTATTTTTAAGATTTTTCTAAAATTGATTAAAATTTATTAAAAATTATCAATTGTAAATATTATTTTTCATTTAACGATTTTTAATCCTAATTTAAAAGTAAGATTCATAGATCAAATTAACAAATTCTAATTAATTTCAACTAATTGTAAAAAAATATTGCTAACATTTCTATTTTTAAAAGATTAATTTTTAATCAATAATAATTATTATGCACTCTATAACTAAATACATGTTTGATTTTGTGGAAAATCATTTTTAAATTTTTTTTAAACTTGAAAGTAATAATTATTATTTTTATATAAAGTAAACAAAACTCACACTGGCTCTTACAATTATAATAATAAAAAAAAAACTCCATCACTTTGAGCTAAACTTTATATGGCTTAAAAATTTTCGTTATTTATTTATTAGGAGATGTACATCTGTCCAAGTTTGTAAGTTAGTTTACGTTTGAGACATCTAAATAATTTGGATATGGTATATATAGGAGATCACATTGATATGATTATAATAAAATAGTATATATAAATGAAAATAATTGTTATTTTATAAAGTAATTGTATAAAATTAAATTAAGTTTAAAATTAATAGTTTTAAAAGTATATTAAAA
>JAMLFT010001152.1:0-32808 GCA_026544285.1 Pachyrhizus erosus | reverse complement strand
GATTAAAATTTATTAAAAATTATAAATTTTTATGATTTTATTACTTATTCAATGAATTTTTCTTAATTTATTAGAATTTATAATAAATTTTAATTAATAATAGAAAGAGAGTTAGAAAAAGTTCATGGAGCTTTCAAAAAGGCTTGTACGGTGCATGAATTTATTGCAAGTTCTTGTAGTATAGTAGTTTAAAGGAAGCCTTATCTGTTTGCAAGAGCCAAGGTAAAATCTAGTGAAAGACTCCCAACACCGAACAGGGGCCCAAACCAATCGCTATGCTTTTGTGGTGGGCTAAATTCATAGACGACCATGGCCCAAAAGCAAAAAGGCCAGAAGTTTCTCCTCCAAAAAGATAGCAACTGCTATGATGCCATTTGTCTGTCATTCGATGATGAGGATATGGGACCAAGTCTCAGAACTGATCATCATCATCACCATCATCAGCATCCATAACAGTAGAGGCTGTTATTGGTTGGTAGGAGAAAATGAAATTTCACAAATGGAATTGGAACATAAATTATTTTTTGTGGTTGTAATAAAAAATTAGCATCACCCAGCAGATCCTCTTGGGAATGGCTGTGCTACCTTTCTCATGCTCAGGATCTCTTCCATTATCATTATCTGAACAAAAGCGGCTTAAAAGAATTAAAGTAAGTTCCAACAGAAAGATCCAATGCTGCCACAGCCAAAGAGAAGCGGTGAAGATTGAATTAGTAAATGGGGAGGCCATATTTGCAGAGAAGGAGAAGAATCCTATGATGAACCCTGCTGTTCCACCCAGGCCTCGAAGGATAATCCTTGTTAGGCACGGAGAGAGTGAAGGAAACGTTGATGAGAGCGTGTACACAAGAGTACCTGATCCAAAGATATCCCTCACTCACAAAGGGAAGGCCCAAGCAGAGCAATGTGGCAACAGGATAAAGCAAATGATTGAGAAAGACCATGACCAACACTGGCAGGTTTACTTCTATGTCTCTCCATATAGAAGGACCCTTCAAACCTTGCAGCACCTCGCTCGTCCCTTTCAACGCTCCAGAATCGCTGGCTTCAGAGAAGAGCCTCGCATTCGAGAACAAGATTTCGGTATTAGTTAATTAATGCCTCTGTCTGTCTATCTTTTCAATTCAGTTCACTAATTATTATTAATTTGTGTGATTTAAAAGGGAATTTTCAAAATAGAGAAAAGATGCGAGTGGAAAAGGCATTACGCCAGCGTTATGGCCGTTTCTTTTACCGATTTCCAGATGGAGAGTCCGCAGCTGATGTATATGATAGAATCACAGGTATATGCATATATGTTTTAGGGAATCAAACTTCAAAAAGTTTTAAGTACTTATCTCATGCAGAGTTTTATACATGACATGGTACAAAACAAGGATTCAGAGAAACTCTGAGAACAGATATTAATATTGGACGTTATCAGCCACCCGGGGAGAAGAAAACGGACATGAACTTGGTCATTGTGTCGCACGGTCTAACACTTCGAGTTTTTCTCATGAGGTGGTACAAGTGGACGGTTCAACAGTTCGAGGGTCTCAACAACATGGGCAATGGAAATATGCTTGTCATGGAAAAGGGTTATGGAGGAAGGTACCTTTTGTCACATATTATTATTATTATTATTATATTATATTAATAGCTTATGGAAATCTAAAAGGAGTGCTCATGAACAGGTATAGCTTACTGATGCATCATGATGAAGAAGAGCTAAGACGGTTTGGATTGACTGATGAAATGCTGATTGATCAGGAGTGGTAAGAATTATGATGCTAGCTTGCTATTAATTCCTCCCACTTACTTACTTTTGCCCTTTTGCTTAAATATTTATCTAATTTGCTGCTTCATATACATTCAAGGCATAAATTTGCAAAGCCTGCTGATCTGAATTACGATTGTCCAATGGTCAACTCCTTCTTTCCCCACCTTAGTGAAGGAACAAGCAGGTCTCAACAAGGAGGATGAGATCAAGATTTATATATCAACTTCACAGTCAGTTTACTAGTTAAATTAGGACAATGGCAAGTACATTCTTGTAACTATTTAGTAGAAAGAGTTGTACCCAATTTTTTTTTTATTTAAATATATGATAAAACCAGAACATCTCATGCAACATTAAGGCTTTTTGTTATGAAAATGGAACGAACTAAGAAGTGGGGTGGGTAGGTATGATTATTATAGTATATCTTAAGCCCAGAAGGATGCTGTTAGCCTTGTGAATAGGCATAATTGCTATAAAAGCAATAAATGAAAATATTGGAGATGCGGGGTATCGATCCCCGTACCTCTCGCATGCTAAGCGAGCGCTCTACCATCTGAGCTACATCCCCTTTCTTTTCACTTTTGGGTTGTTTCCATATTAATTCTATTCAAATGGTTTCGACATATTATTCCAAGTTTTTAAAATTCATGACAATGTTCAATGAAGTATGAGTGTATAAGGTATAAGTTATTGCCATGCCATGTTTTGCCTAGGCTGCGCAACTTAAAGTGGTTGGACCACCGCATCAGAAGTTCAGAACAGACACACCCATTGGTCATTAGGTCACCTTTGGAAATGGACAAAATATTCATAATGCGCCGTTGTCTGGTTCGTTTCTAGAGTAACATATGAATTCCAGAATGATGGTTGGTAATGGTACCTTTGGATCTCTCAAACTTTATTGAAAAACAGAGAATTGAAGAATTCACGATCTGGACCAAAGAAAAAAATAAAATAAAATTGAAGGATCCACGATCACCCACAAAGAAGCCATGTTTATTCCAATTAAAGTCTTAGCAAAGTTTATATTTTTACATCCAATTAACTCTTACATACAACACAGCAACTTGAACATATTTAATCATATTATTAGCCACTCATAGATTTTGAACTATATTCTTCCTTATTGTTGTTTATCCCGCTTCCAAAGCTTTTGGATGCTAAAAAAATTAGTCTAATAATTAACCATTCAAGAAGTCAACTTATTATCTTAACCTGCCACGGCTTGTTATTCTTGTCAAGTGTGACACACATCTTAGAATTTAATATATGCATTTACATTTCTAGAGTATTACTTTATTTTCAATTTTATTTTCCTGCACATTTGCAGTTCAAAACTTTTGTTCTCTTTAAAGCATTTACTTAAACTTTGCATTCTTTCTCTTTTTATTTCTTTAAATTTCGAAGTAGATTTATAATTCATTTATGCACTTTACATCTTTTTCGTTTAAATAGTTTTGAATTTATTTGTTTTTCTTTAAATTTGTGTATTTACTTTTGAAGTTCCTTTACAATTATGAAATTTACATGCTTTAATTTTTTATCATTTATAGCATTTTTCTTAAAGTCTTTTTTTTTTCTTTTGCAATCTGTTTCTCGTAGCTTTGATATTCTAAATGAATCTAGTGAATTACTGGCCTCTATCAATTGGATAAATTTGACATTTAATTCGATTTATCACGAAGACTAAAACGAATTAATGTTTTGTAAACACTATTTGTACATATTCAAGACAAAGTTCCTAATAAAATACAATTATTCCATAAACAAAACGAATTTGGTTATCTGTTTGCAAATCAAAGTATTAATTAAAACATAAATTAATGTTTTTTACTCAAACACATGTCGTTCAACTAAAAGTTAAACACTTATAGCTTAATAAAAGCAAAATTAGATTTTGATTTGAAGTCCCTAAAATCATTTAGATCCAAATAGTGAAAAATATATTGAGATTTTAAAGTCAAATATAATTTAAAACTACACAAAATCCTCAAAAAAAACTTTATTATCGATTATTATTATTATTATTATTTATCAATATTATATAAAATATTTATAATTTATGAAGTAAAAACTAAATAATATATAAGTATTTCATTAACAATCGTTTTAAATAATATATATATATATATATATATATATATATATATATATATATATATGTTCAGTCAATGGACATTACAATTCGTATTATCAACTAGATTTTTTTCTTATCCATTAATGTGTGCAATTTTTTTGACAAAGATTAATGTGTACAATTGAACCTGAACACTGAAGACAAAGGAACCTTGAGTGCTTCTCCATCATAAGCTTTGGTGGGCTTCCCGTTGTGCTTTGCGGATATGCGCCAACTTGCAAATGAATTTTGGATAAAAGTTACGCTTCAGCTGCAACTATTGATGGAACTAGCCCAAAAAGCCTTCTAGAGTTTGCTTCTTGGACCTAGCCTATAAACTAGTAAAACAAGACAGGACAGACTCAAGATAAATCCTTTTCCTTTTTAATCTGCAGCCAAGATAATTTTCAATTATAAAAAATTAAAGAATAATTATTTTTGAGACGTTATGGTCATTGCCTCCAAAGAGGTTTTCATACAATAGAAACCTTTTCTTTTGTATCGATAGAAGAGATCATAATTAATTTGGCATTTAGACTAAAATATGAAGAAGTCATCAAGAAAAAATAACATGAACGAAAATAAATGCGTTTAACCAGATGTGGATGAACATAAGCTTTGGAAATGCTATTTATACACCTGTAAATTAAAAATTTTGGATTCATCAGACAAAGGCCAAAGAATACATAAAAGCAAATTCAAGTAAATTCTATAGTGCATACATACACAAATATAATTAATAAATAATAATTAATAATTAATAATTAATAATTAATAATTAATAATTAATATAGGTGTTGTGCAACTAAAAATAAGCAAACAGCGCAGACATATCCCACTTGCCTACGTGTCTCACTTTTCAACATGGGTCCCAATATCGTTATCTCACAGAGTAGTTGGCTTTACAGAATGTAGGGTCCATTTCTCACCCAAACAGAAGGTAGGCTTAGACCATACTACTCCTACACTGGTACTGGCCATTCAAAGTGAATAAATTGCAAATGTACAGAGTTGAATATAAGTCATAGAAAAATTATTAAAAGGCATTTCCTGCAAATCTGATAGGAATACAGTTGCCGAATTAAAAGAAGATGTTGATATGGGAGACCTTATGAAGAACCATTTCAAGAGCCTTTTTGGTTTTTAAAGGAGGCCCTTTCCTCCAATCGAAAACTCTAACCTTTGATTCTATCAAATCACACTTGTAGATAAGTTTGCAATGTCATTCATCATGAATCACAAAAGATTTTCTGCATAACACTGCTACGTCTTGATTGTTTTTCCCACTAAGAAATATCTTCATATATATTATATTATTGCTCAAAAAAAGAAAAGGAGTAGCACATTGTACTACTGACGACTAATGTCTTACAAGGACAGATGTACCTGTATGTTGTCCATCAAATAATTATACTACTAGCTAGTTTAGTTTCATTTCAGTCGTTGATATGTGTGCATTAAGTGTTAATTAGTTCTTATTCATGAATGTAGTTAGCTTTTAAGATTTTAGATACAGTCGAGAACTAGGATTTTATTTTTTTCAGAATTATTCCAACCACAAATAAGCCATTATAGCAGTTGGAAAGTAATTAATTCATGCATAAAAACCACCACGGACATCTAAACACAATCTATTTTTCTTTCTTTTCTTATGTTCATACTCTACTTGAATTCTCCTTTGAAACTCGTTGAAAAGAATGTCGTGATCGTGAAGGCATAAAGTATTATTCATCGAATTAACATTTATATGATTAGAGCTTAAGTTATCAAGGATAAGTGAAGACAGGCCCTTCCGGATCTGGAATTAAATAGAATGATTATGTGTTGGAAAGTGATCGCTTGCATTAAACTATAATCGTAGCTCATTCGTTAAAACATGCTGCCCTAACTCTATGGAAAGTTTCCACTTATTAATTTCACTGGTTGTCTTCCACAAACTAAACGTGCAGACATAGTATAGTAATTAACAATGATTTCAGAAGCAAATCCAGGATCGTACAAGCATCTATCTTATTTACTACTTGCTAAGATTCATGTAAGATTATTTAAAATCACGGCTACCGTAATTTCAAATAAATGCTTATCTGTTGAAACAACTTTTAAGTATCTTTTACATTGGATTAAAAAAATTTATGCTAAATTTTATTATTAACTTATTTTTAAAATAAAAACGGCCAAATATAAATCAATTTCCATCCAAATCAATTTTGAAATACTCAGCCAGAGACGTATCTAGTTCCTAGCCACAAGCCCACAGCGAAGCAACTTCAATTTATGGACAATTTCTATAATCCACTTTCTACCTACTACCTATCTACCTATGTATGCATTCAGCACTATATATAGTGTAGATGCCCGTATAGACATTTATTAATTATTGGCCTTTTACTTTAGCAAAGCTTTTCAAAAACTGTTTGCCATTGCGATTTTGATTGCAGTATCAAATAATATAGTTTAGTTACCGTTCCAGCCTCATGAACATACTTAATATAAAAACAATCTAGTATCTTTTGCTCCAAACGTAGTTTTGAAAACTCCCTAATGAAAAATAAAAAATAAAAGTTTTTGGAGTTTTTCTTAGTTGTGTTCCTAACGATTGCAATTATCCAATATTTCCCACAATATTAAGGATCACAATGAAACAGCAGAGAAGCTGTTAAAATAATTTAAAACTTTGCTTATAGAATAGCTACTATGATTCACTACAAACACGTTTCATGTTTGTACATAATCAATTGAATACCTACCTGAGCAAGTTTTTTTTTTTTTTTGTTTTTTTTTTTTTGTTGAAGATAACAGAGCTAGCTCATATTAAATATAGTAGCTATAACAGCCCCTTATGCTTGTCTCTATTATAGCACTCAGCATTCAGCAGCGCACGTCTTGCTTGACTTGAATACTCGATCGATTATTTGTTATGGTGCTCAGTGCGTGGTTGTGCCTATACCTATGCGTTTTATTTTGGTGTTGCCTATACCTATGCTTTAAAAAGAGATAGATGGCAGTTATGAGTACCATATATAGCTAACTAGAACTAGAATGTAGTATTAGGAAAAGACTCCTTGGGTTAGGTAGTTATTTTTCGCTCTATCATGTTTTTTTGAGCACCACCTTTTTCCAGAAATGTATAATTATTCAAGTATATATGCATGTTTTGCATTACTAGAATGCTACGTAAATTAATGCCATCCAGCTAAACACTATGCATAGATGCGAGAAAGGAAAGTGAGGGTATGAAAGTAAATAGATAAAAAAAATTAAGAAATAAGATAAATATAAAAATTATTTGTTTGAACAGAAATAAAAAATTATTTAAACTAAAGGTGTTTATTAAGTAAAAATAAAGAAGAGAAATTAAAATTAAATATTATTTATTATTATTATTATTATATAAAAAAAAGGTAGTATTTGGTTACGTTGCATTTTTTACACAAAACTGGCAGTGTAGAGAGAAATGGCCATTGCAAAGCCAGATAATCGATTATGCTTTTGTTATAATCGATAGCAGCCAAAGCATGCCACCAATTTTTTTACAAATTAGTGTAAAATTTTTGTTATGAGTTCTATTATTATTTTTTTAATTTCTTTTCATTTTTACCAAACAAGCAACTCAGTTGCACTCTCCTTTTTTGTTCCTCTCTATTTTTACAATACCAAATACACTAATGTGTAACATGTAATAACTAGAATGATACAATGTCTTATGAATATTGACTAAGGAAGAAAAAGTAAAATTATAATATTTATGGTCATTAATGTATTTTGATTATAGTAGAAATTTTTAATATAAGTTTTGTATTTATTAATTCTTTATAATCTTTTGAGAACACGTTAGTAGTACTCAATTTTAAATTATGTTTATACTCCTTTTATTTCTTTTTATATGTCGACTTTTGAAAGGAAATTTTATTTTAGTTTAATGGATCCTGTGGCTCATAGTAGAGCCTTAAACCTGAGTTAATTGATGGCTTCTTAGCGAGGATAAAGAAGAATAATGCGACCAAGCTAAACGGTGTAATTAGGATATGATTTGAGTGAATATATGAATCATAAAAGGAGAGGACATAGGGAGAAGGGAGAAAGTGCATATACGTGGTCCTTTTCTGTCATCACAGCTTGTTTTGTCTTTAATGGATTTTGTTTCTAAATTCAAACATTCTCTATCATAAAAGGTGGTCTCACATGTCAAATACTGTAAGAGAGAGTAACAGGAAAGAAAATTGCATTTGTGCTGTTATATTAAGATATGTGGTAGTTGTTGTTAATTGTCTCCTAAGCCAAATATCCTTGGCTTTGTAGATTGTCATGACTCACGAGGCACAGAAAGATCTGACAAGTTTGGCTTTCGTCTCACTAATTTCTTAACTTGAACCTTGTGGCAGGCAGCTTCTGATACGTGAACTCTAAGTTTTGGCATTAATAGGGAACAAATCCTGCTTTTTAACTTTAGAATAACCAAATCCACTTGGCATTAATCACAATCATAATCACAAATGAGAATCAAATCAAAATAATATAAACATAAGTGGGAAATAAATTATTAAAGGCCGGTACGTTTCGTCCTGCTATTTGAACTTAGCTGACCTACTCACCTGCTACTCTAAGTTTTATATGGCTAAGGGATATCTAAAACATGAACAATTTAACTACACTAAATTCGTGTATCAAATAGTTTTTAAGTTATTCAGCTGTCTTACCAAATTTATTCTAAAATTTTATTAGTAGTATAAAGATTACATGTTTATTTAATTATAAATTACTGTATATAAGAAACTTTTATTTTGATAATATTTACTTTAAAATTTATAATTTTAGTTAATTTACATTGTAAAAATTTGTATATCAAAATTAACTCAAAAAAATAAATCTTGACAGTTCACGTAATATTAAATATTTTTATAATTGTGTTCTTTAAGTTAAAAATGTACTAATTTTTCAGTAAATCAATTTTTTCTTTTAAGAAAGATACAAATATTATATTTTTATCTCTTCTTATATTAAATTCTACTATTAAATATAATATTGATTTTTAAAAAATAAGATTTCTTTAAAAAGATTTATACATAATGTTCTGTTAAATTCCTTAATGATATAATAAATTAGTGAATTGTCAATGTTTTTATTATATTATCATATAATGTTATTACTTGATAATAAAAATAAAAAATAAATAAAAACTAAGAAAAATTTAAAGAATAAAAAATTAAAACTAAAACATTATATTTTTCAAGAAAAAAAAGATAAATAAATTACATTTTTCTCCCCCAAAAAATACAAACATTAATCTATCTTATCCTCTTATATTAAAATACACAATATTGAAAAATATTTAATTTAATGTTGTTAAAATATTTTCTGAAGATAATTTAAAATATAATTTTTAATTAAAATATATACTAAAATATTTTTAATTTATCAAATTATCATTCACTCATTTCGTACCCTAACAACAAATACAACTGTTTTTTTTTTCACGAACCACTTATGACTTTTATAACAAATAATATTTTTTTAGTTTCTTCAAGCTATTACATCCTAATATTCTTTTTCAAGTGACTTTTGACTTAATTTTTCAAAGTTATGAAATAAATAGTAGATTTGAATTAAAATAAAATATTGCATTAATTATTTTTTTGTTAACTAATCACCAAATTTGATAGAGCAACATGTTCATCTCATTTTACAAATTCCTATTAGACATCAATAGCCAAATTTGAATATTGTATTATGCAATATCTGACCACGATAGGGCATAACTCTTAAGATAACAAGAAGACTTCTTGAATATGCTTTTGTAATATTTTTCTTATACTTAAAGACATTATCTATAAGACATCAATAATATTTTTTTGTAATATTTTTAAATGATCATAAATGTTTAGACTTGTTTAAAATAAAGGACACATAATATATGTAATAGATAATGTATCAAGACGATAGATAGACGATCTATTTGATAAACCATAAAACAATTTGTCTATATGTTTTAAATGATAATATTTATTTATTATTTACAATCATCGAAATACAATTTTGAGAGACCTAATTTATCTTTGTCTTAACATGTTAATTTTTTATAATCTTATATTATATTAATTTATCATTTAATTTTTTGTTTTAGATTTAATCTTGCTATATTGTTAATGGATGTTCTAATATTTTATAATTTTAACTTAAATATTATGGTATATCTAATTTAGACTTTTTTTTTTGTATATTTTGAATGTTAAAAACTTGTAAAATGATGCTTCATTTTAATTTTTATTATTAAAAATTTATGTAATATTATATTTATTTGACATTATTTTATAAATTGTTTAATTATTATTATTTTATTAATATTAATTTAACTACAATTTAATAATTGAATCTTGAACTAGTGCCTTAAACGATTCAATAAACGTTCTTATTTTTAACAACATTGATAAAATCAATATGAACATGAAAATATAATTTTTTTTTTAAAAATATTCATAATTTTTTTTTATAACCTTTTAGTAAACATGAGAATAAGTATTCTCACTTATATATTTTCAAGATTGCAAAAATATTTTATGAAAAAAATCTATTAGATATACAATTATCTTAAATATTTAGAGAATTTTATAATTTATAATAATTTTATTTAACTCAAATAAAATTATCTCTAATATTTTTATCAATAAAAAAAATCAAATTCATTGATGTATGTAAAACATTAACGTATATAAAAATATATATTAATTAATTACCAAGATGGTGAAATAATGCGGGAAAATTGTTGATATTTATATTTGGTGGTGGGCTTCGGTCTCAATCCTATCAGCCGAAGACCTCTATTATCATAACAGACTCCAAATTATTTCTAAAAGCTTTTTTTTTGTTTTTACCAAATAATAGCATATTTTAGAAATCGTTTATTGGGTCAAACGTCAGTTGTTGGAAGCAATATCCTTATTATTTTTGTCTCAAATGTAATTTTGAAAGTTGCTCACAGACGTTTAAAACATGCCTTTAAATCCAGAAAAATAAATTTAAACTAGAGCAAAAATTAGTGTCATAAATTTTAATACAAGTAATATTTAAAACCTGTGCAAGTGGTGTGGAAAATGACTTGAACAAAAATATTACATAAAAATTATACGCCTTAATTGAAATGTGTCATATACAGATTGGGAAGAAGTATAGAATAGATGAATGAGTATAAAACTAAAAAAAATCCATTATGGCAAAAGAATTGACAAGAAGGAAAGTAGAGTAGAGCGGCAATGTGATGTTGTGATTGGGATAGGAAGTGGAGACAAAGAATAAGACAAGAGGAAAGATGATGGGTGGTAAATGGGGGATGGGTATTAGTGAAAGTTTTAGTGTGATTAATTTATTTAGGTGATTGAGGAACAATGAATGTGGACCTATAGTGTCTTGGCGGCATAAGACACCAATGTCAGAGGGAGATTAGAAATAGGGAGTTTGGTGCTGGTTATGCCTGGTGGGTGATGCCCAAACGCAATGCACATTCTTACATATGTCCACTTTCTCCTAAACTGTTGCCACTTGCCACGCCTTCTCTTCTTTGTCTTGCTTCCAATATTTCCAGCCCATTCTGCCTTAATTCTTCATATGCCCATCTCACTCAACTCAATCATATCCCTTTCTACTTTCTACTTTCTACTTTCTTCTCCTCTCTCCCCTGCATTATGTCCCCAATCAACCACACTTTCTTTAATTTCAAATCATGCAACAAGTAAGTAGTAATTCATTTCCAAATTCTCTTCTGTTGTTGTTGGTTTCCTTCAAAATCTTTTTATCACTTTCTTTTCAAGATTTTCAAATTTTCACATGGATCAAATTTAGATATAACTTTTTATCTATAAATAACTAAATCAATTGATATAACAAAATTTACTTTAAATTTTAGATATGAAATTTTGTTAAATATTTAGATTTTTTTTTTCATTTATAATAATTTATTCTGTTTGAATAAAATTATTTTTAATAAAAAAATGCATGTGCTTTTTTATCAAAAATTAAAATTGATATTTTATTTTAATTATTATTTTTTGTATTATATGCATGCTTTGCCGTATTATATTACTTCAGCAGTTTTTAAGTTACTGCACAATGACGAAAATTATAATTTTTTAATTTAATGATTAATTGACCCCCTCAACCAAGAAGTGACCGACTACAAGTGACTAATCAAATAATTTTAGTATATCTTTTCAATTTATAAATAATATGACTTACACATATTTACATAAACATCGCTGTATACCACATAATATATTATTTCATAAAGACTAATTTTAATTTATGTTTCTACGCCACAATTTGATAGACTTACAAATATGGCACGATGTGTTTAATGTCAATGCACACTAAGCCTAAATAAGTCATTTTATTATGTTATATTTTTTGTTGTTATGTGATTACGGGTACGATCCAGCCAGTAGCACTGTGGAGGGAATGGTGATTTATGAGCAGTTCCGGCAGTAACATTTAGTGAGAATCTGATGTTCAAATTGGAATATTTGTGAAAAAATAGTGAATGAGTCAAGTTTATTTGTAATGGGGAGAGGTTCTTATATATTTTTAGACATATTTGGTGGAGAAGGTTGTTAGGCTTATTGAATCTTATATGTATCCTCGCGTGATCACGTGCTGTTTAGTATTTCCAAGTTTTTAAGTAACATTTCTAAGTTAGGTAAATGTGTCCTTTTGAGATGGTGAAGCGATTACTGTTAATTTTTGAATAAACAGGAAAGATCAATCTATTCATCACAACAGTTACTCCCAAGTCATTGTTATTCTTTTGAATAAGTAATGCAGACTTACAGATTAAAGCAGACATTGTTTCTATGATAATTGTCTTTAAATTGGTATTATTTAGAATGAACAATGCTGACTTAAAGGATAGAATAAATATTATTTCCATAACAACAATTATCCTCAAGTTAGCATTGTTTAAAATAAACAAGATTGACGATTAAAACGAATATTATCTTCATAACAGTTGTCTCTCAGATCAATATTATTCAATTTCTTATAAAATAACAAAAGGTCGACATATGAAGATTATATTCAATACACAAACTAAATAATCAATTAAATTTATATAAGCTATGATTATAAAAGCAAATTTCAAAATAATTATCGGAAGCAAACTATTTAATATAAATAATTTTCACGATTCCAATTGTATTTTTGAAGCATAATTGATAGTACTAGCCTAGTCGGCCATTATTTGGAAAAGAATATTTAACAAAAATTATTATTTAATTTCAATTAGATATTTATCTCTAACAAAAAGATTATATAAATTATAAGTTACTTGATGAAGATTGAGAAGAATCTCTGTTAATTTATACATGCGTCCATGACAGCAATACTAGTGATCAAGTGTGTTATCAGCATTAAGTCTCATTGATAATTATTTCAGTTGAAACCTTCCTCCAAATGGCCAAAAGGTAATATTAATGCCTTCACGGGTTTTGCTTGTAAGTGAACCTCTTATCAACCTACTTGTACCTCAAATTTAACGCTACTTGCAATTCTGAAACATGCTTTAAACGCATACGGAAGCAAGGCTTGTCATGGACCCCCCCCCGCAAGCTAGCATTTATTATTGGATGCTATGCTATTGGTTAATAATGGATCTCATATGCTCCTCTCTACTTCCAAATAGTCTCTGTCTTCATACGATTTACAAAAAGATAAAGATGCATGAACATTATGTGTTATTTGACATTTTAAAAGAAAAGAGAAAAAAAAAATATAAATATATAATTTAATAGAAAAAATAAAGTATTCATATATCACTGTGCTTTCATAAAGTAGTAATCTCCTTAGATCTTGCACATTGACGTGGGCATCTCCAGAAAACCCAAAGTCCCGATTAACATTATGATATTTTAAGATGCCACAAGTACTAGTGATGAAAGAAAAGGAAAAAGTGATCAGGGACAGTGTTCTTTCTTTTTGCTAAAAAGAAAAAAAAATAGTAATTCATTGAAAAAGACTAAACCGGAGCCAATATAGTATGTCTCATCCGATGCATATGAATGTCAGAATAAAAAGAGGTAGAGAAGGATAAAATTTTTCAAACATGGTCTGAAATTAAGCCATCTGAGATGCTAGTGATGCCCCAATAGAGATGGGACAGCGACTGAATGAACAGTGATGTGTTAAAAAAGGGCCCCATCTTTTTTGTACATCACCATACACCATCGGTCTCATACCCTACCATCCACCACCTCCACCCACAAAGCATGTCAATTACATTTACTGTTACTCGTGTCTTCCTTTTCCTTTCTTTGGCTTATTCCTCATCTGCTTCATCGGCACCACTGTTTATCTTCTCAAGTGGAGAACTGGTCTTCCCACAGGAAAGATTGGTGGAACCACACTTACCCTCATTTTCATTTGCCAACTACCAATTAGACGTTAAATCAAACTCCTTTACGCTCACCGATTCTCCATTCCCCCTTTTATTTTTTCTAATTAGTCACACACTTTTTACTATTTTGTTTCTTTAGAACGCATCTATATTCTACAGGAATCAATCTTTATTTTCATGTAAAATCATTATCAACTATATTCTTTTTTCAAACATTTAATATAATTACATAACTAAAACCTGAATTATCTAATTAAACTAAAACAACATCACATCCATAAACTAATTTACATATTTAGGTAGGAGCTGAGTACTGTTTTGATAACCTTTGCATGTTTTTACTAGGATCTTAAACACAAATTTTGATGTGTCATTCTCAACTTTGAGAATACAAAATTAAATATTACTAGCAAATAAATTTTCAATTAAATGACGAAAGGATCCTTACATATATAGACTCATATCTATTCTATTTTTTTTTTCTATTTCATTTTTTTTTATTTTTTTTATTGCATTACTTCTGAGTTGTACATCTGTATCTTTATAATTATGTATGTAGAAAAGTGAAAGTAACATGGCAATAAGACGGGAGGAAAAGTTATCACAAATTTCGTCTTCAGAGGATCAAAAGTGATAGTCAAACACTCGTATGGATTAATGATCTTATCTGGAAATTAATTACAACTTCTTGGTCCCCTCTCTGACCCAAAACTTGATGTTGCCAAGAAGATATTTCAAGTATAACGATGCACCTGGCAAGCTATATATCATGCAAAGCGATCAAAGAAATCATACGAGTCGTTGTTTTTGATAGATGAAGGACCGTTTTGAGTTTTGACATCTTCCGCTCAAAAAATAAATGCTCGTAACACAATTCAATGTCTTGTCCAGTTCAACTAGAAAGTTTATGAATCATTATATGCTCCCTTATAGTGTATACGGTCGAATTTGTCACTTCTCGTGTATATGCAGGATGTATACAACGTTCAGGGGTTGGGATTACAGAGTTATGGACATCCTCCAAAAGAAAAAAAAAAAAATTAAGACAGAATGCATCCCAATGTTGCAAGATTTTTATAGAAAATCTTCCAGTCATCATGAACAAGGTTTAGGATATTTCTCGGCGTTATTGAAATTATGCTAGCTGTGACTGTGTTACTTAGTCAGTTAGTCCAGTCCTAATGTTTAGTGAGGAAGCAAACACGTTAAATTTTTGCATATAAGTCTGAGTACAATTTATTAAAGCTGTATCCTCCAAAGTCCAAACTTACTATTTAATGACATGTCACTTCACGAGCTAACGAGCTCTTTCATATAGTAATTACAAACGTTAAGACGGCGATATGACTTGTTTTAAAACTTATCCACAATATCGTCTATCATTAACTCTGTATCACAGTATTTTTGCTTTTCTGGGTAAGGAAATTTACTCGGTATGGATATAGATATTTCAGATAATTATTTTTAATTACCTAGAAGAACTAATTATTTATTTTATACAATGAGTTGAATAATTTTTACATTTGTTATTGTTTAGTAGAAGGAAGGGAGAGAGAAGGTGAAATGGAGAGATGAGAAAATTGATTTGCCTTTATTGAGAAGAAGAATGATTGAAGGAAGGTGAGAGAAAGAGATATTGGTGATTAAAATAATAGTAATAGAAGAAAGCAACGAATAAGACAGGAGTTAAAGGTGGCACAAAGCACAGTGTACATGGTTTTTGGGGTCATTACTTAATGATGAAAAAATTGTCCCATTTCATGTATGGACATGGTCCATGGGTGTCATTCTCAAGAAAAGCAAAGCCCATTTTTGGTATTTCCACATCCCTTCCAAGTCCAAAGTAGGCGTCTATTTAACGCGCCATGGAAACTGGAAACTGTAGTATGTAATGTAAACCTATTGCTTGCTAATCTGAAGCTACCAAGTGTTGTAGAGTGTGACTGACAGACAAGATGGGATTTCCAGTGGGGTACACAGAGATGGCGCTACCCAAGGTGTTTCTGCAGGTTCTATACGTATTGGGCTTCATCAGGAAACTCATCACAATCCTCATGTGCTACATGGGATTCAACGATTTCTTCGAAACAGACATTGCGTGGCCGGAACGGCCAGCGGAAATATACTCGGTGTCGGCGGTGCTGATCCGGGAAATCCTGCCTGTGGTGAAGTTCTCGGAGATGGCGGTGGCGGTGGATGACCCGCCGGAGAGATGCGCGGTGTGTCTGTACGAGTTCGAGGGAGAGGACGAGATCAGACGGCTGACGAACTGCCGCCACATATTCCACAGAGGGTGTCTGGACCGTTGGATGGGGTACGATCAAAGAACCTGTCCCCTCTGTCGGACACCCTTCATACCCCACCATATGCAAGCTGCCTTCAATGATAGACTCTGGGCAGCTTCAGGGATCCCTCTTTTCTATTACAATGATCAGTAGCCTCTTCTCTCTTCCCTTCTTCCACTCTTCCCATTCCACTCAATAAAAACTAAAAAATTGAAACCAGGTCTTGGATTTTAGGACGGGTATGCTCTGTTATGGTTATTGAGTATGTGTATGTGTATATATTATACGGAATTCAAACAAAATGAAAACCTCAGAATTCTGCTTATATTTTTATCCTTTTTTTTTTCCTGCTTGGGATCTGATCTGACCATTTTTCTCACTTCTTCTCTCCGTTTTAGTACTATTTATTTTCAATCCACTTCTCACATTTTCGTAGAGGTAGCCTATCAGAACTGTACTCACATTTTCAATTTTACCTCCATACAAGTCAGACATGGCTTAGACGTTTTGTAACTCTTAAGATAAATTATTTAATAATTACCAACATAATCGTATCATTTAATGCAGTTTATTTTACGAACACAGTTTTATTCATAACTATTATTCTAGCAATGAATTCCTTTTTCCCCTACTTCCTTCAACTTTTTTTTTTTCGTTTTGAAAGCGAACGTTGATCTGCACACACTACCCTCAATATTCTTTTCTCGTTCCAAGGCTTCAAGAAAAAAATAAACAAATGTCAAAAGAAATTAAAATATGGTGATATGCATTTGTATGTTGCACTTACATTTTTTTTTTTATGACAGTGGGCAATGAAATTAAAATTTATCATTTCATGTATACTATTTACCTCTCTTATTATTAAATTGATTTTAATAGATTAATAAATACATTATTTCCTCTAATATTGAGTTTTTTCGATCTTAATGTTAACAAAGTTAATTTTGTTTGTCTCAAGAATACTAGGTCAAAATTTTGTTGCACACACGATTGAAATTGAGAAAATGAAAAAGAAAAGAAATCAACAACATCAGTTGTGAACAATGAAAAAAAAGTTCTTTGAAGATGTGTTGATAGTAGTAAAGATTAAGTTATTAGTTTTAATTTATGTTTAAGTTAATTTTAACCTTTAGGGAAGTATTTTTTTTCTCTCTCTCATAAATACTTTCAGAAAACTTTACTTAAATAGATTGTTAAAAAAATTCTAAATACAGTTGCACCTTTATTTTGATACAGGATAGTTTTAGATTTCTAATTTTTAAAATGGTGTAGTTCACCAAAAAAAAAACGTTTTTTAATTTATTTAATAATAAATTTTTAGATTTTTACCATGTATTTTATCTTTTGTTTTGTTCCATCTCATTTTTTAAAAAATTTAATTTGAAACAAATATTATTTGTGTTGTCTAATCTTTGTCTTTGATAAATCAAATGTATCCAATTTAGTAATAAGTTTCTGATTAAACTGCATGAAAGAGGATGAATATTTTTATATAAAAATAAGTTACATATAATTTTTTGCTCAAAAATTACATACAAATAAAATATTTGATATCACTTTACTGGGTCGTTCATCTTCCGGAATTGGCAAAAACTAATGGAATAACAACAAAAAACACACTTTAGAACCTTTCCGAAACTTTTGTCAAGATAGTAATAAATAATGGGGAATAAGGCATTTCATAACCTCCAACAATAAAAGGTATTCCCTCATTTAAAAATGGTCAATATCTCCTTACCTCTGTCCGCATAAAAATAACAATTAAAAAAATACTGATCAATGCCTCTAAGACATATTAAGAAAATAAATGTAAAAATAATTATAAAATGTGTTAACAATAATGAAACCCTTATATTTGAAGTATTAATTAGTAAGATACAAAAAATATAATAATCTAAACAAGAAAAACAAAAGATGCCCTACTGTCCTAGAAAGAGAAAAAAAAAAATGCTTAACAAAGCATGAATGGTCAAGGACACTAATCACCCCAACCTGAGCCAACACGATTTTGTTGGAGTCTTTGCAGATTATATATCACTTGGTAAGAATTTTCATGGCTTCTAGCACAAGTAGGGAGAAACAAAAATTACTAAATGAGGCAGCCTACTCTCTAGTTAAACTTTTTCTATTCCACCTATATCAAATCTAAAGATGTTGTGCACTCGTTCTGATACAAAACAAACTGATAAAAACAATCTGAAAACAAAAATAAAGATATGGATCCTTTGGTAAAAAAATTTTGCCTCAAACTTATTTTTTAACTTGCAATCTAAACAGGCACTATATCTTGTATTTCTTCAGTTATTATTAATGAGGTACTCTCCTTTTTCATTTCATATATCTAATTTAAGGTTTCATGTTAATAAATAAATAAATGCCACTAACCTAAAAAAAACCAATCTATCTTGCTAATCTCATTCGATAAAAAAAATTAGTTAATTCGTAATCGGGTTAAATTGAATAAAAAAATTGGTGTAAATCATCAAGTATTAGGTTGTACGTTTTCAAATATAGAATATGGTTCAACTACTTTAAATTTTCTTTAGTTTTTTTTTTAAATTTTGATGTATTATTAATACTTTTTTAAAGCATAAAAATAGATATAAATATATGTAGTATAGAAAAATTAAATAGAACCATGGGTGAACATGAATACGTCTAATGACAAAATGACATGAATGTATACATAGAAGGCAAAGTAAAATACGCTTGTGTTGTACAAGGCAAAAGCAATCTGACAATCAATTTGACTAATTTTACCACACATGTATGCAAGACTTGATGGAAATGAAACCCAACCGATCCACTTTACACACCAACATAAAGCATTCTTAAGAAACAATCACCAAAAGTAGCTAGAAAGGGGATGGATATATATCTATATCCTGGTGGATGATAGGCTATTCGGGATGAGAATGTTCTCAGCTATGTGAATAACCCTAGCTCTGTCCATATGCTGGATGTGGTGCATACCCAACAAAAGGAGGAACTGCCTGATCAAAGCGCGACATTTGTTGAACACGGGGAACACCCATTACTGATTCAGGTCCCAATTTCCCATCCCGTTTGTCCATTTCAATCTTATGCTGAGTCTGCAAATATTATAAAATTCATTTCCCATTTATCATGTAATTCTAAACACTTACAACAACATAGTCATTAACAATTTTACCTGCATGCAAGCACACACCCTACAAGATGCAAAAAAACAACGATATAAATTTAGTAACAATGAATTCCACGATTAAGTGCACAATCAAAGGGAAAAAAAAAAAAACTAAGAAAAGAGAAGTCTTACGTGCAGTACACAAAGTCAGCCAAACAAGATAGCAATTGAGAAGCCTCTCGAATTTCACTATTTCCCACAATTGCAGCAATAATAGAAAATATGCAGGCAAGTTGTTGAAGGACAAACATGAAGGCCTAAACATGAGAATTACAAAATCAGTTATCAGAATATCATAAGAAATGGTAGTATATTTCAATGTATATGTGTGTGAAAAAGAGAGAGAGAGAGAGAGAGAGAGAGAGAGTACAATGATGCAATTATCACATTGAGTAGTTTGAATATTAAATTCATCTTGTAACAGAAATCGAGTTGAGGCCACTGAATTTCCAAAACAGCAGACAACCTGAAAAAAAATGAATGAGAGAATACATGTAAAATGTAGCAGAAAAATGCCAAACACATTTAAATCAAGCCATGTATTTATTTAAACTATTTTTAACGCAGATTCATCTTTTTTTGACTATGCGGTAACCAAACAACCTTTATTAAAGATTTTTTTGAAATTGACTACAGAATCATTTTTTTTTTTTGGTACAGAGCTAAAATTAAACATAACAAAATAGGTTAAATATAAATGAAATATAGCTTATTAAACGAAATAAAGTCATTATAAGTGAAGTTTAATTGACTGTTTATATAACAACATCATCATCATCGCCACTCTACCATTGAATCTGTAATAAAAAAAGAAGATTGAAATTAGGACTTCCAGAGGGAGATCAATAAATTAATAACAGAAACTAGGTATGTCAAATTTCCAACAGTACAAGGCAAGATTCAATCATGACAAGGAGGAATGTTGTTACTAAGAGGAAATCACCTTAATTGGCATAGCAAAAGAAAAGGCAGGCAAACAGGGCAAGGCATTCTTAATTCACCGATCAATTTGTGATCAGAATATATCTCATTAAGCTGAGATTTTTATCTTTACCTGCCTCAGTAAAATATTAAGTGAATCTGGCGTCTAAATATGAGCTTGACTTCTTGTCTATGAAATCCAAATAGCTCCTCGGCATATTAAGATATTGGTTTTATAAGGAAAGGAAGCGGAACATGTTAAAAATGCTATACCTCAGCGCAAAGGCAGAATTCAGGACATTTACTTTCTCCACACCGACCACTGCAGGGCATGTAGCCAGCACAACATGTGTATCTGGAGCAAACAGAAGAAAACCATTTCACACCAATAAACCATATAGTTCACTTTGGAAACTAGGGAGATCATCAATTACCTTGACATATCATCGTAAAGAGCTCGTTTGCGGAGCAGATATGATACGCACGGTGCACTGTAATGAGACAACACAAAGTTAGCTTACCACTCTGAAAATACTTACATTTATGCTGCAAATACAGGTCCATTAAAATTGTGATTTAATTAACAAGGTATTGAAGACGCTAAACACCAAATTGTAAGGTCAATTAATTGATAAGCACAAAATGGGATTAAATACTGAGATGGTTAACACAAGTTGATCATACTGAAAATTTGTATAAAGAATACATCTTTAATTCCTTCCTTATCTCAAAATATCAAATATAATAAATAAAAAACCAAATAGAATTTCAAAATAATGTGGAAATGCGATGATGAGGATTTGTCAACGCAAGTCAACTTGGATCCTTGATTGAAAAATTGTAAGCAGAAAGGTGGAGAAGACTTACCACCACAGTGCAAAGCAGCAATCTGCATATATATATATAGTTAAAAAGAAGGAGAAGCAATGTTAGACACTAAATAATATGCGTGTGTATGAGTATGTGGTTGGAAGTCAGAACTTACAAGGAGTGTCAAATTGAATGGTACTCAAGAGATCAGAGTGCCAGAGATTCCGGAAGTTCTGGCGGAGCTGCATCTTCTCGATGTGTTGCTGCGAGGCCATTTCCTTTCCACTATTTCGGGAATGATCAACAACAACAACCAAATCGAACCGCAATGTATATAAGGAAAGACAGAGAAAAGGTATGCTATGTATGTTTCGTTTCGACGTTAAAAACAAGGAAGACTTTTATCTTTTTCAAGTGATCTCCAATCGGCCTGGTATTGACCCATAAGTTGACTCCTTATACTTGTCCGAATACAAAAGCCATTTCAGAAGGAGTAAATTTTACGATGAAACAGAAAACCAAAAACAAAAGACAACGAAAAACACTTAAACACGATCTTAAACATTAGCATGCTAATACATTCTTTTAAATTTTTTAATAAACTAATTTCTTAAAATTAGGAAATAATTATCAAATTATTATTATTTTAAATAAACTCAAATACTAACAAGTTTATAACAACTCACAAATAATCAAGCTAGATTCCTTTAATATCATATTTTTATTTTGAAATACTGTTTTAACGTTTCATAAAAGTAAATATTATGATGTTTTATTTTTATTTTTTAAATATTATAGTTATAGTTATACCTTTTTATAATTAAAATACACTCCAGTCCTTGTATCCTCAATGAATGATAGAGAAACTGGAGGAGAATCTAACGGAAAATTTATATTTATATACTAAATTTATGTAATTATAATACAATAAATATGTATATATATAATAAGATGATTAGTGTAATTAATAAACAGAGATAAAAACAGTAATATTATATATAATATAAATGAATCTAAGTTATTAGTTTCATGACCTAGACTTGCAAGGTCATCTGTACACTTGTTGCGTTTTCTAAATACGTAATCAATGATAACAACTTACTCAGACTTAAGTAACCCTTCGCATCCCTTGCCAAGTCAAAGCCAAGACAAGTCAACTATTATCGTACAGTGATGATAGAAATCACTGTTGGTGATCCCTTTTCGAGCTCAAACTAATGTAGTTTTTGTTTTTTACACCCAAACTATTGTACTTTATACTTTAATTACTGTAAAATTAATTTCACAACCTAGATTTTTTTAAATACCAATAGTGACACATTGAATTTTAGACAATGAATTGTAAGGTTTATTAAAAAAATATTTCCACCAAATTATTTAAAAAGCATTTAACAGCATAAGTTTACACTATTAAGAATTAAAAACTCTAAGTTGGGTAGTTGGGTTGGGCCCGTCCACTACGTTTTTTGTGATTAATTAAGTTTAAGGTTCTATTAAGGTGTGTTTCAGTCGTATATCAATGATTGGAAGTGACTGCTTCTGCTATTAAAAAAAAGTTAAAAATAATATTTACTAATTTACTAGTTTAAAAAATCTATTTTTCAAAACAAAGGCATCAAATAATTATTTTTTTACTTAATAATAATTTCTTCTAGGATGCCTAAACCATAGAATTAAAAAACAATCTTTTAGAGTGGGACAAAGAACCTATTTTCTCTAAATGGGGATAATTGATAAGAAATATTTCTAAAAGGTTCAAATATAAAACAATCCTATAACTTTGGGCTAATGTGAAATTTATCTGAATTTTAAAAAAGTCGAAAGTATTCATTAAGTACTTCCGCAAAAAAAAAAAAAAAAAACCTTCATTATTAAACATGTGTCTATTTTATTAATCAAGTGTCATATGTCTTTCCTTAATTACTTGAATCCATTGAAGTTAGATTAAAAATACAATATATTTAAAATAACAAGTTAATTTTTGAATTTTTTCCAATTAAAAACTAATTCAGAACTTAATAAATTCATAATTTTTTCCTAAATTTCACTTCAAAAGTTCACGTAAAACAAGCATAACTACATAAGCTTTTCATAATTGACTCAAATCATTCTAAATAAAATAAAATAAAATGGAATGCACAAACACGGTATCACATCGCTCAAATATGTAATTAGGGATTCATCCCTATATTTGTGTTATAGAAAAATATTCATTAAAAAATATCAATCATTTATTAAATATATCTTTATACTTTAAAAATTAGTCTCTAATTCTCGGTGGAAGATACTTGATTTATCAAAATTTTAAAAAGGGTTAATTTTAACATCACTTTTTATTGAAATTGAATAACATCAGTTAAATTTTTGTATTTTTAAAACTGAAATTAAAACAGAATAAATTATATCTAAGCTTTTTATTCAATCTAAATAGGGTTGTTTAAATCAAAATTATAATAAAATAATCACAATTCATCATAAAATAACAATATCAATATAGGTTTTGTAATTTAAATTTAGTGAGGCGTCATCCTAGGAAATTCTTCTAAGTATTGTGGAGGAAGCAATTTTATTTAAATTAAATGGAATTATTATAGATAGTAAAGTTTTTTTTTATACTGAAAATTCAAAGACAATATCTTTAGTTATATTTAAGTAAATCTGTGTTAATTAATTCATGCACTGGGTCATTTATTTTATAGAAATAATTATTTATTTTCAATATCTTTCTAAAATAATTTAAAAAGAAATCATTTTTAAACAGTAATATTTTCCTAACAAACATTTACATGAAATAAAAGGGCAATATTCGGAGAAAATGACTTCTTTATATAGGGAACTAACATGGAGAAGCATGGAGTGGCGCACGCACTCATTGTGGCTTCCTTTGTCAATTGCATGCCATGAGAGAGAGAGAGAGAGAGAGAGATGAGTAGGTAATGAATTTGGATTTGTGTTGTTTCTGCAGGCTTTCCATTAAATAAGTGAGAGCTTTGCAGCTTCTCAGAAACAAACACACAGAAAACAAACAGCAATCCCTAGCCAGCCAAGCAAAAAATAACTTTGTTACTTTATTATTATTATTTTTTTGTTGAGGCAAGCAAGGCAAGCAGTGGTACAATTGTGTATGAAGGATTCTGTTAATTTCAATGTCTTCTGATCTCTATACTTTTGACATTTCTTACCACAGCCATTCAGGCCCAGACAACATGCTCTCTTATGATGGAAATGGAAACCTTATGTTTTTCTCTGACCCTTTCCTCACTTGCTCTCCAATTGATGATGTGGCTCAAGGGAATTTTAACAATTCTCTTGACCCTTCTTTCTGCTCTTTTTCTACTCAGGAAAACGACAGCCTCTTTCATGCTAACCCTGTACAGCCTCTGTCTAATTGCCCAAGTGTAAAGGGTGAGTTTAGAAATTTCTCTTCTTTGCATGTCTCCGAAGTGACAAGTGAGGAATATCAAATGGTTGTGGATTATTCCTACAATCAGAACAACTTTATTTCTCAAAGTTGTCCTGCTTCTGAAACTCCATCAAAGTTATTACAAAGGAGCTTCAGCTGTAACTCTTTTAATGGGAAGCCTACTTTCCCCTTTGAACCTCACCCTGACACTCTCATGGACTCCCCAAATTTTCAATGGCGTGCTTTGAACTCCCCCGAAAACATTTTCTTCACAGGACAAATGAGGAGGGTATGCAGTACTGGAGATTTGCAGGTTCAATAACAAACCTTGTGTCATAATCTTTCTTTCATTTTGTTAATTTTCATCTGTGAAAATAGTTTATATAATCAATCGCAAATTAACATCTACAATAAGTTTGGTAAATTTTATAATAATTATTTTTAAATTTATATTTACCTTAAATTTTTTACCGGTGGATAGTATAAATTTTTTTTACTCATAATAATACAAAGAAATTAAATCCTTTTTATTTTTATTAAACTTTGTTTTAGTTTTGTTCAGAACATGAAAACAACTGACATGTCTCAAACGGAGAGTCCCTTGTTGGAGGAAGCAAACTTCAAAGTAGGGCGTTATAGTGCCGAAGAAAGAAAAGAAAAAATCTCTAAATACAGAGCCAAGAGAAGCCAGAGGAAGTTCAACAAGATTATTAAGGTAAAGAAAACAGCACTAGGTATTTGACTAATGTTTTTGTTTAATTTTATTTTGACGTGTATTTGACTATTTGTTTAGTGGTAATAATTGAAAGACAAGAATGAGAATGATGTATTAGTTTATAAAAGATACCAAGGAATTTTTAGCGAAATATATACGAATGCATGATTAAGAGAAAAAAAAATAGATAAAGAATAGAATTGAAAAAGAAAAAGGTCTGAATGTGGCTGCTTTGTTGTTTTGTGTGGTACCAACCAGTATGCATGCCGAAAGACACTAGCCGACAATCGAACACGCATACGTGGCAGATTCGCACGCAACGATGAAATCAGCGAGATTCCGAAAGCTCCTTGTTCAAGTTCAACCACAGAGGAATATGAAGAGGAGTTCTGGGTGAATAAGATTTTTAATTTATTGCTCTTGTTAAATTTCAAGCTATATTGAAATAGCATTAATCAGTTAGCTAAATGGGGTGTTTATATTTTTATTTAGGTTGAATTCATTGAAGGATTAAATGAGGAGGTGATCGGTTAGAGCAGAAAAATGTTCAGACAGTTTCAATATATATACCTGTCTCTGTCTTTGGATTCTTGACAGAAGCATCGTTTCTGGAACACCCTTTTATGCAGACAGTTATAAAGTCACTTCACAAATAATCACGAAAGGATTTCCAATTTTAACTTTTTTTAATTTATCAATAAAGTTGCTATATTTAGAATTAGAGGTTGCTATGGAAGTCAAATGTAAGTTGGCTAGGTAGAGTTTGTTTCCACTTAGTTTTTTGCTTTTTTGTATTTGATTTTGTTTTGATTTCTCTTTTCTGTTGTTGGTTTCCATTTGTTCAGTGTATATAACCATGTATCATATTCAATAATCAGGTAATGTGTTGTTAGAAAATTTGTACAGAGTAACTACGGTTATTTTCCTACACCCTTCTTTCATGAGTGCGTTTGAAATAACTTACTTAAAATTTATTTTATGATATAAACTTTTATGTAAGTTTTGGAGAGAATTGATGAAAACATAATTTATAAATAGGTTTATAAATCATTTTTAATTTATTTTAATCATTTTTTCATGATATCTTATAAAAACAAGTTAAAATATATTAAATAACTCTTATTTTACTTCTTAACTTTCTAAAGTATTATCGTAATAGTCTCTGGAATCAGGAGTAAATAATAAATTAAAATTCTTATAAATATTATAAAGGTTTATATATATATTTCTCAATTAAGTTTAAGTTTTTGTTAATTTTGTTATTTAAAATTCAAATTTATGTTTTTTAGTCTCTTAACTTTAAATTTTTTTTTAATCTCTTCTATAATAAAAAATCATAAATTATATATTTAATTAGACAACTTTTTTAATTATATGATTAAACCGCTAAAAATCAATCTAAAAGTATTACAAAGAAAAACTTTTTTAATTAAGAAATTAAAAAAATACAATTTAAATTTAAGAACCTAAAAACAATAATTATTTCTATTTAAAAGACCAAAAATATATTTAAATTTATTATAAAATATAAATATATATTTCATAAAATATAGACGTATAATTTAATTAAAATGCTTTCTATTATATATTAAAGTTGTTACTTATGCAAATATAAAAATAAATTTGGAAATTTTTTTCAAATACAAATTTAAAAACACAAATTATAAACCTTAAATCTTATCCATTATCCTTCCTAATTCAGCAAAAGTATGTAAGACTAAAAGCAATGCTTAGTAATTCCAAATGAAGTCTAGTGAGGAGTTCCAGCTTTCCAAAAAGAACAACCATGTCCCCTCTATAATTAGTAAGTCATTGCAGAGAATAGCAAACACAATTAAATATAAAATGTGATATATATATATATAATAATTATTCAAATTTATTGTGTGAAATATACTAGGTAGCTTCTTTATTCAGCTATTTTGTCACTGAAGTTTGAATCATCAACTTAGGGAACAAACCTCGTTGGTCTACACAATTCGCTTGCAAAGGGATTAAAAACTTTTGTTCATTAAGAGAATTTTTTTTTCGTTGAAAAAACAATTAGGTTAGAAAATGGAGCATTAATATAAGTTAAGGAAAGCTTTAAATTCAAATAAATATTTACAAAAATTTACATTTATCTTACGTGATGAAAATTAGTACAAATTTAAAATACAATTTGTCACATACGATTTTTTTTTTTTTTAAGAAGTATTAATTATTGTGTTTTGAATATTTTAAAAAATTATGAGTATCATGTTAAACATTTTATCCTACCTTAAAGTATGTATATATAAACATATCATGAGATGAGTTAAACTAATAAAATATATGAGTTTTATGTGCATGAGATTAAGTTTTTTTGGATTTTATATAGTACAAATTGTTCAAATTTTTTCCTTTTACGTGCGAATAAACAGAACCATTAAAATGTTTTATTAAATATTTTTATAATAGTATTTTTTTTTAAATTATATCTTACATATGTTTTAACAGTTTTTTATTTAGCTTGATCTCATATATGATTTTACGAAAATTTTGTTTAAATTAATTAATTTTTTTTTAAAATATTTTTATTACCATTATAAAATGTTTTTATTAGATTTTATTATATATTATTGTTTATTATTAATATTAATTATACAATTTCATCTAAAAAATAATATGACCATTGTTAGTTATCCCGTCTCTATAAAAGAAGTTTTTTTTTTTTATTATTCTATTTTAGACGTACAAAAAATTATTTTCTTTTCTTCTTTTTGAGTTAGGATATGTTAAATTCTTGAGAACAGAGTGTCTAATACATATCTCAAGTCAAACTTTGTCATTTTAACAATTGGTTAGTCACTATGAGTAACAACACTAATAACATATTCAACACATTCTTTTTAACATATATTTAATTATTAATTAAAAATTATGAAATAAAATAAAATCTTATTAAATAAGAAGTGAATCCATCAAAATTTATGATATTCAATAAATTTTAACTAATAAAAAAATATATTAAAAAATTAGTTAGAAAATATATTACTTATATTTATGTTTTTTCTAGTCTCATCTACGAATCCGTTAATGTTATGAATAAGCCACAGTTGACTATAAGAAATCAATATTAAGAGAGTATTTCATTTTGTTTTTATTTGTTAGTTTTAAAAATATTTTATAAAATAATTTTCAAAAATCTAATTTTTAGAAAATACAAGTGCAAAATAAGATATAAGAGAGCAAGGAAAATACGAATAATAAGAAAATAAAAGAAAAAAGTTTAAAACAATTAAGACATTTTTTAGTTTTTTATTTTAATTTTTTTCAAAAACTACTTTATCAAAAAAGTTTAATTTTTAAAAATATGAAAGAAACAGAAGCCAGTCCATAAAAAAAGTTGATTGCGCAGCAACTGGCTTAAAACATAAAATTTGGCAACCAACTGCAGAATTTGCAGCAAAACATGGATCGGTTGGATGCAATTCTTGTGGTTCTTTCATAGAAACAGGAACTGATAAAGGCTTAATACCCAAGTTTTAGGGGGAGAGAAAAGTAAAAGAAGCATCCACTTAAAGTAATCATTCGTTTTCTACTGAAGTGGCAAATATAGTATTGTTGCATTAATTCAAGATAACAACAATTTTGTTCAGTGGGATTTCTATTAATCAGATACTCGTCAAATAAATTCCAAAGATAAAGGACGGTTAATCAGTGGTTTATGCTTAAACATTTTTATGCTGTCAAATCGTTCCCCATAATGATTGTATTTAACACAACAATCTCACCAAAAATAAATGGGCTGCTTATAATTAGCGTCAGTTTCAAAACACCAAATTTTCAATCCTGTTGGTCTATGGCACTTGATTAATAATCTAATATATCTTGTTAAAGATGAAAGTGTTTTAATTTTAATTATAAAACAGTCACGAACTGAGTATGGGATTTAAATACGTTATTTGCAATGCTAATGAATCCTTTTTTTAATTAATATAATTAAATTTGTAATTTTTAAAAAATCAATGTATATCTCTTGTGTCTCAAATATTAAAAGACAAATTTGAGGATTTATTCAATTTTTAATGATGGACTTAAAAACAAAACATAAGATAGGAGAAGCTGTAAGTTAATTGAAATCTTCTTTTTAGGCCATTAGACATTAGTGTGAGTTTATCAAATATAATATATTTTTTTCTGTTTACAATTCTTTCATAGCAGCCTAAATTTAAGTAAAATTAAAGAGGTTATAAATGTTTTTCATTTGACTAATTTATCTTTGCTCTCCAGATCATAAAGACACAAATACCAGTAGGCTACTGACTAAAAAAATGCCTACATGATTATGCTGTGATCTTTATGCTATATACCAATATACCATAGAGGCTGACAGCATTCTCACAATAACAAAGACATATTTTACATGCACAATGGAATAAGAAAAATCAAGTTATATGATAAAAGTATAAAAAAGTTATATATTCTTATATAAATGTAATTATAATATATAAATTTATTAATTTTTAGAATAACATATTGAAAAATATATTAACAATAATTTTTTATTAGTATACAATATAAAGAAATTTATAATTTATAAACCTGTGAAATAATGGAAAGAAGGTCCATTATCTGCAGATGGTGTCGCTGTATAATAATAATAAAAAGAAAAACAAAAACAAAATCTGGAAGATATATCAACAGACGACTAGATCCCAGGACATGATTGCTTTTATAGATTCTCTCTTAAATATAGAGGTGGCAGTACAAAGAGATGCTTATAGTAAAGCTTACATGTTTTTTCTTTTTGATAATATCCATTTTCAAAGCCCTCATCATGTTTTGCATCTTTATGTCCAATTTCATGTAAGTCCTCAAGCTTTTGCATATTTTTTTATATTTTCGTAGTTATATAAATAAAACTAATTTTTAACTAGATGTAATTAGTTAAAAATAACGATAAATATTTGCTTAAAAAATTAATTGACAAATATAAAACTGATGTAAAAATATTTTACATGATTTTTTATATAAATTTATTTTATTTTTGTATAATTTTTTATGTAATTTAGTTTATATTTTAAGTTATTTGAATTCTTGATATCTTTGATTAAAGATCAAATGTTTCTCTATAAATAGTATAGATGGTGCAATAGTTAAACTGAATAGTAAAATACATAAATTTTTTATTAAAATAATGAACTTAAAAATGAAAAAATGCATACTATTTTAATAACATTTCAAAATTTATAATTGATGAAATCTATAAATTTATTTATTAAATATTTTTATTTAATTAAATATATTTATAAATTAGTTAAATAAACTAGAATTTAACTAAAATAATTCATCTTTTCTTGTAAAGAAATTAAAATGATTAACCAAACATAAGGTAGATGGTATTTGATTTAATTGGGAAAAAATAGCTAAAATGATTCCCCAAATCTAACCCTGACTTTCTGCACTCGAACTTGTACGGCTGGACAGTATTTAATTATATATTCAAACAACTAAATTAGGGAAAAAAATAATGGATACCTTGAAAAATAACTATGTGCATATAAAAGAATCATAAAAAAAGAAACATAGTAACTTATTATTAAAAACAAGAAGTTAATCTAAATATATTTTTAAAAAAGTTCTTAAAATATAAAGAAACTTATTATTATAAAAGAAAAATTATATTGTTTAAAAAATTGGAGGAAATAGTTTTTTTTTCTTTTTTAAAAAAATTAACTTCTAGCTTTTGTCACTTTCTCTACTTCTCAGTTTCTTTTTCTAGTCTTTGCTCTGTCTAATGGCTTCATGTCAGTCCCTATTTTTTTTTTATCATTTTTTCTGCTATTTATGAACAATAAAAAATGTTCTTCTCTAAAAGAATCTTCTAAAAAAAACGCTTAATTCATTTTTCTAAAAATTTCTTTAATTCAGAAATTAAAAAACTTTATAGAGTATAGAAATTTTTTATTTTGGTAATTCTTTAAGAAAGAGCTAACCCTCTATTTGCTACTGAAAAATCAAATGAAAAATAAAATTTTAAAATTTAAATTGAAAAAGGAATGGAAGAATTTTTTAAAATTTTATTTTTTAAAACTCAACTTTATTTACTTTTTTTTTAAATAAAAGAAAATGCATTGTTAATTGTTATTGATGTTTTCTTCTCTTTTTTCTTTTTCCAACTCTTTTTCTTCTAATTATTATAATTAAGACGTTTGATGCTCAGATGAGACTTTGAATTATCTTGATTATTTTTTTATTTTTTTAATAAGTTATGAAACCAATTTTCTTATCCAAACATATCGCGTTTATATTAACATGCTAAAACATGTCTTATTTATGATAAGTTTGTCTAATTTTTTATTTTATTTTAATTATATTCTTCTTTTTACTTCTGAACTGTTTATTTTTTACTTTAATTGAGAGGTTAATAAGTTTTTTTTTTCTTATTGTAAGTTTCTCTGAAATGATACAAAAAGCTAAATAATTCTTAGGTCAGTACCTTAATTTTGGATTAATTAAAGTTAACCATTTCATACTTATTTTTTAAAAGAATTACATGATTTTCATTCTCATCAGGATATGTAAAGTGTCATGTGCGAATAAAAATTAAGATTAATTTTTAAAAAATTCCATTATATTTATTTACATTTCTTTTTGTTGTGGGTTATATCATTATATCAAAGTTATTAATTTGATTTGTACAGTTACTTTTAAAAGAACAATAAGTTACTGTAAAGTTAATTTTTATCTTTTTTTTTTACGTTTAGTAAACTCTTGAAAAGTTATTGTCAAGTTAAAATCAACCCCTGAATCTAATTAGCGACGACTAAAAATTTCCAGAATCTAATCTGCGAGAACTAATTTTAATATTTTTTTATTGACTCTTTAAAATTAATAAGATTAATGACAAGTCATTATTGAAAAAAATAGTACATGCTCTCATATGATATACAGAGTAAATTATTTATTGGCAAATAATATTTTTTATTATTTAAAAATTATAATTTGAAAAAAATATATATATATATATAAATATTTTTATAAAAATTTAACATGGCATGATAACATAAATTTATCTAAGTTTATCATCGTCAAACAACTTATAAGTTATGATTTTATTGAAAAAACTGATAAAATCTCTAAATCTCACATGTTCAATAAAATTATCATTAACTCTTATGTATTGTCATAATATAAAAAAAAAAAATTATTTACATTAATTTTTAAAAAATAATATATAAAAAATAGTCAATAATAATTTTAGAATAAATTTTTAATTTAAATTATTTTTGTT
>JAMLFT010001151.1:0-32810 GCA_026544285.1 Pachyrhizus erosus | reverse complement strand
TTTTCCTTCCCCCCCCCCCCCCCCCCCCCCTTCTAGCATAAAGTTAAATAAACAAAAGTGATAAACAATTGAGTACAAGTTAATTCATTAATTAATATTAACATTGTATTTAGGTATATATGTTTATGTATGCGTATATATGGTGAATGAATCTATGTATTAATTTGATAGGTAGCTGGAGGTGATGGTACAGTTGGTTGGGTATTAGGATGTCTCACAAAACTTCATGTAAACGGACGGGTGCCTATTCCTCCAGTAGGGATCATACCACTTGGTACTGGGAATGACTTGTCTAGGAGTTTTGGCTGGGTAAATTCGTATGCTTGGAAACTATACGTTAAACGAATGTTGATTACAATGTCAACTAATATTTACTTTTAATCTATTATGTATTATCAGGGTGGTTCATTTCCTTTTTCATGGAAGGCAGCCATTAAAAGAACTCTTTACAAGGCTAGTATTGGTCCAATTTGTCGTTTGGATAGGTACATTATCTTATAGTTTTGCATGTTAAAAGCATAGTAGATCTTTTTAAGTTGGTTTTTGCAAATTAGTTATTTTATAAAAATAAATTATCTCTGTTGACTGGCGAAGGATTACCTAAATGTTGCATCACAACTATGAGGAAATTCTAATAATGATTTGTTCCAGTGATCCTCTTATTCTATTATAAATTATGAATTGAATAGAGTAATATAGATAATAACTTCTAACTTCTTGGGTTACCATTTGCATCTATATTGTTCTCTTAAAACATATGAATTTTGGTATTTTCAATTCTAGTGCTTGAAGAACGGAATCAATGCACTGCATAGAGATTGAGATATTAATATGCTTAACTAATTGACATTTTTTATTTTATAAAAAATATTAATTTTTATTTCATAATTTTATTATTAATTTAGGTTTAAATATAAATTTAGTCTTTAAAAAATAAAAAATTTATTTTTGTATCATTCAAAAAAGTTTATTTTGATTCTTTAAAAGTTTTTATTTTTATTTTTATTATCAAGTAATTTTTTTATTTTAGTTTTTACTATTCATTACATGATAATATAAGAGTGATGCTGACAATACAATGACATCATTGAAAAGTTTTACAAATAAGTTATATGTAATTTTTTTTATTAAACTATATTTTTAAATTTCTTATTAATTAGTATAATATCATTAACTATTTTGAAAAAAATAAGAACTTAAAAACACGATTAATTAAAAAATAATATATGTAATTATCTTATTAAACTGTTTAATGATATGATAAGTCAATAAATTATTAAAATTATTATTACGACATTATTTAATATTGTTATTTAATAGTAAAATTTAAAATCAACAATTCTTTTTAAAAATCAAAATCAATTTTTTTTAATGATCAAGATAAAAAGAGTCTTTAATTTAACATAGTTATATATATATATATATAAAAGTTCCCTTATTCAAATCTATCAAATAGCTTATAGGATTTGATGTTAGTAAACTATACTGTTTACTTAGAGAATTTTCTAAATTATGATGCTTCATTTCTAGTTTATATGTTCATAAACTGCTTTAATTTTGTTAATGGGTAAGGTATAATTGATTTAAGTGTGTTTTGACTTTCTAATTGCTTTATATGTCAGCGGTAAGCATGATGGCAATGTATTAAAAGTTCACACTACATAATTTATGTTAACATGCATGACTTTTATAAATGATTGAATTTTCTTAATATTTTTATATTTTTTAATTAAGACTTAAATAATTTTTTTATTTCTATAAAATAAGATTTTTTTTATTTTAATGCTTTAATTATTATTTTTTAATTTCAGTCTTTTAAATATTTAAATTATTTTTGACTTAGTTTTTATTATCTATTAACAATATTAATTGATAATGTAATAATGACTTTCACAGTTCATTAAATTGTTATGTTATTAAGAAATTTAATAAGACAATTATATATAATTTTTTGAAAAAATTTAAAGTTATATTCCTCATTAAATAATATAATGTCATCAATTATTTTAAATAAATGAGAATTTAAAAATTTAATTTATAAAAAAAATTACATATATATATTTTATTAGACTCTATTATGATGTGACAAATTAATGAAATGTTAATGTTATTATTTTATCATCATGTAGTGCTGTTTTTTTTACAATAGGAATTACAATAAAAAATTTTAAATTTTTAAAAGTTAACATAAAAAAAATCTTCCCTATTTTATTGGAATTCAAATATTATTTAAGCCTTTAATTAATGTTTTCTTTGTTATAATGTCCCCAATGTTATAATTATGATTTTAAATTATAGTTTGTAACCCAATTATAAGTATAATATGATGGTTTTGGTGGTCTTCACAATTGTAACCCACTCTTAAAATTCCTAAGAAACCTATTAATAACACTATTGAGCCACTAAATACAAAATTTAGTTAAAAATACAAAATTGAAATTTGTAAATGCAGAACAATAACTTTGTAACTCAAATTTGACCCTTAAAACTTCTGAGTTAGGTTGAGCATGCCAGACACAAAAGTATAGAGTCCCTTTTTCAAACAAGATAAGAATCACCTAAATCAAAACTCTATGTAAAAAGTTAGGACCTACACATGAAAATAAAGTCAAGGTAAGAAAAAAATGATAAAAATTAACAAATTTGGCACTCAAATCCAATAAGAGTTAATCTCACAAAACTCAATTAAAAGGATCAAAATAATCATAAAAACATGTCAAATATATAAAAAATAAAACAGTAATAAACACTTAATTATGTTCTATCACAATCACGTCAACCTAAATTTCTAACAATTGCTGATAATTTTTTATAATAATAACGATCTATGATTATGATTATGACCACAATAAAAACTACAATTTAAAATCATGCTTGTAATTCACAAATCAATTAGGCATAACTTTTCTATTAAATTTCTTTTATGCAGTTGGCGACTTTCACTTTCAATGCCAGAAGGCACAATAATAGAACCACCACATTCTTTGAAGCATGTAGTAGAGTTCACACTTGATGAGGTTTTGGTTTTTTTTTTTTTATGTTATATTTATTTTAACCAGCCATACTATTAATTGGGTAGGCTTCTTTTCTATTTGTTGTTTTGGCAACTAGCAACATTGAAAAATGCATATGATTTTGGCAATGCATTTGGTTTAACTGAGATTAAATTGAGATTAAAATTGTAATAATCTTTGTTTTTCTCTCTCTATAAAAGGAAAGTACTAATAAAACCTATACTTTTGACCCTTGTATTCGCTTTAATTCTTATTCTTTCAAATGTTTAAAAATAGATCTCATATTTTTTTTATTTGCGCATTTTATTTTAATTTCATCACAACTGTTAAAAATAAATGAAAAATTATATGCCACCATTTGGTTAGTCTAAGACCATCTGGAAATCATGACAAATGTCATTTTTTTCTTCATATTTATAGTTTTCCCATAAATATATTTATTAGTATCTAATATATAAATTAATATAATATGCAATAGTTAAATAAAATTTAAAATTAATGAAAAACATGTCTTACAAAAAATTATAGTGAGTCATATTAATAAATAAATATAAGTTATACATATTATTAGGAATTAGAAACATATTAATTAAAAAGAAATGCAGTATGGTGTGATTAGTGATAGTGCCCATCACAAAAACATTCTTCGGAATATAAGTTATTGGCATGAAGTTACTTTAGGAGCCATTTATATTTAAGATAATCGTTACAAAAGTTAAACAAATTGATCCATTTTGGAATTGGTTCTAGTAATGATAAACAGTTTTTTTTTTTTTTGACAAATTTTTTTTATTCATTGGCTTAACAGCAAAGGTGTCATCATATAACAAAGTTCTAGTGTGTCATCTGCATTACAACAATATCAAAATCCATTATTGTCCCCCAACTAAATAATGATGAAGTGCAAAGGGCACTCTCTCAATTACATGAAGATAAAATAAAGTTGATAATATATCTACCTACTTACATAGTTATAAATACTTTGTCAATGAATTAATATAAAACACTTTATATAACTTATGTAATTGAAGTAATCATAAACTTGTTGGTTGAAGGGAATGACATTTTTTTATTTCATTTATTAATGTGAAATTTACTTGTGAACCTTGAATGATTGTTTCCATTGCACTCACTTGTTTACAATTACTCAATATACAAGTATAATGCTAATGCACAACATGCACTATTTTTTTATTAATTATTTTGTCATTCAATTTTTCTCAACTTAATATCGTGGTATAATTTTTTATGTCTAATATATAATGTTTCTTGTGATTGAAGGGCTTAGAAGTAGAGGGAGAATTGTCTGAGAATGTTATATGTTACGAAGGCGTATTCTACAATTACTTCAGTATAGGTACTTTTGACTATTATGTTTGTAGTATGTTGTTGCCTAACATGGATTTTTACAAACAAATTAGTGATTTGTGTTCATAGTTGGTATTAATAATCGAGATTTATGTTGTACAAGAATATATGTCTATGTAGCACTAATATAAAGCCAAATTGCTTTCTATTTTATTTTGATGTATAAGGGTAACTTAAAAATGTATTTTTGAATTGTTATCATATGCAAACTGAATTTTGAACTCCAAACCTTTCCTTTTAGACCTATAATGGTTTAAAATAATGGTTTTAGAAGCTCGGGCAAATTATAGAAGTTCTTGCAATTGGAATATGCTTAATTGAAGTGAAATAAGATAAGATTTATGCCTTATATATTTTGTTTTTCTTTTCCAAATGTGTTTATGCATGTGTGAATAAATATACTACCTTTTACTTTTTATATAAGAAATAAATTGATATACTTTTGCGGTCTTAATATAAGAATTATAAACTCACTTTCATATGTATTAACTTATAATTCTTTATACTAATGTAACTAAATATTACTAGTACTTAAATAATTTGATTTTATGTCTTTCTAGGATAATATTTAGATTTATGAAAATGTTAATTAAAATTAACTAAATTATTTCACTGATCTTGATTAATTAATTATTTTTTATATAAAGATTAGAACTAGTATTATAGATTTAAATAAAGAATACATGCAACTGGGAGAATAATAACTCTTGGTTATTGAGAAATAAGAATAGTAAATATAGACCACTAAATTATATTAGGTTGATCAAGATTAAAACAAAATGGTTGTGACTTTTTTTAGTGGTCATGTCACCATTAATTAATTTTTAATCTTGAACATTTACGTTTGTTTATAGTACTTACATTCTTAAAAGGAAAAAAGTTATTTAAAGTGAATGAAATAGTTACTGGTAAAGGGTTGAACAGTGACCTTTGATTGTTAAGCTTTTATCTGATATTGATTGTTGAAGATGCTTCTTGGTTATTAGAAAGTTTTTGGGCATAAAAATAAATATTCTCACACTTGAATAATCTTAAAAGGAACAATTAAAATTTGTTTAAGTGTTACGAAGTTAGCTTTCTAAAACTATTTGTAAGAATGTTGCTTCTGATGGTTGGCAAAAGCTAGTTTATTAATACAATAAATTTAAAAGCTACTTTTGAATTATGAAACTAATTTTGCTTCACTTGAAACTTTCTAGTTAAATCAAATACTTTAAACAAAATGTGTTTCAATAATCAAAGCATAGTTTTCCTTGAGAAATACTTCGGTTTCAAAATAGAAAATAGTTTAAAAGCTTCAAATAGGAAGGCAAGAGTAAACAACTAAGAAGCAAGATAAGGATATTGTATATAAAGCTTTTGTACTGATTTACCCTCAAATACTTGAGCTATATCTAGTCTCTATCTCGGTAGGATTTTATCATAGTAATCACATATGATTACAAGGTATTCTTTCGCATCAAATCTCCACAAGATTTCTATAGCAAGTATTCTTTGAATGATTTTTTAAGCTTATCACCACTTAAGATTTTTTCACAAACCTCTACATACATACCACCAATTTAGTATTCTTGAGCCTTTATAGGCTCTAATCACAATTCAGTAGTTGCCCTAACCACAACTAATCCAGTTGTGTAAAACTCACATCCTAAAAGCACCAATCCTCCTAATTGATCTCTAGAATGTCTCTATTTTCTTTCTCAATAGACAAACCTATTACCTTTTCTCGTTCTCACACTCAATGAACAAATATACAACGAAATACAAAGACTTAACACTCTCTATGTTTACACAAGATAAGAACAAAGAAAAGTGTTTGTCAAAGGAAAGTATCTTTTTCTAAAAGTTATAATGTTTCTTTCTAAAAGCATAGATTCTTCAAATTGACCCTTAAACTCTTTTTTTTTTTTTTTAATAAGTTCTTTGAATGATGGTCTATTTATAGGCATTATGGCTTCAAAGTAGTGTATGACTGTTAAGACTCATCCAAATTGCCTCTAAATTCTGCGTGAGTTGTCCCTTTCATTCAATTGTGTTTGACTATTTTTCTTGTCTTTTCTAATGTTTCTGGAATCTAATGTCTCAAATAACTTTTCTTCTTTATCAAAATCTTCATCTTCACTTTGAATTTTGACGATTGGTATGAGTTGGGTTTCTCAAGGAATATACTATAACAATTTCAGGAATTTGTTAGGAATTATGCTTCTAAAGATTGATTTTTTGTGGGATGTTTTTCATACTACTTTTAAATAAGTTTGGTGCTTGTGCATCGCTTTTTTCAGGTTGCCATGTTTGGATAAGTATTTGATAGTCCAAAATAACATTTTGCTTTCGGAACTTCACTATAATTTTTATCATGATGCTTCTCACACAGCAGTTTTGTTGCTTTTGAACATTACAAATATATTCTTCTCAGTCATTGTTTTGTATGCATCTTTTGATAGAGCTTTTGATCATATAACTTATGATCTTATTAACCTTTGGTTAGATCCATCTTTTGATGATACATAACATATAATCTTACTACATTTTGATCTTTTAAAGATATTCCCAGTTTAGTATGTTTTGGATCAATTGCCCTTTTGATTATGCTTCTTCTTATGAGCAATCTTTGTTCCTTTTGAGTTTTTGGACATTTGCATACTTCATATTGATGTTTTTGAAGCCTAATTCTTGCTTGATCAAATCTTATTCTTTATAAACAAATTCTTAAAACAAACCTCAAATAACTTAAGTTCAGAAGACTTAAAATGTTGCTTGTTGATAATTTGTTATCATTGAAACTTCATTTTAGAAAGAGATTGACCTCAACATTCACAATGAACATGCCTCTCATGGAACTATGATTAAAAAGGTAATTTCCTTTTCATTATGTGTTTATTCATCGTAATCAACATATATTTCTGAATTGTCCTTCATATTGTATTCCGATCATTCCTCATCTCTACATGTACCTTGTATCATGATCATACCTAATCCCCTTTGATCCCTAGCCTTTATAATTGTATTCTGCCACATCCCCATCCTTCCTTGCTGTAGAATCCAAGTAGCAAAATAGAGTGGTGTGGTTCTTTTTATAATTTAGAGAAAGAGAGAGAATTTTCTTCAAATCCAAAATAATCTCTGAAATCGTGATATGTGAATGACAGTTTAAAAGGAAGAGTATTTATACAATTGAGTCTATTCCTAATGTACAAATGTCACCAACTAAATTCAGTTAGAGACAAACTGAATTTGACTAGCTAACTCAACACGCAAGTGTGTTGTAACCAAAGTATAATTATTACAATGCAACAAGGCATTATTACATCACAAAAGTGTTATACAAGTAGACAAATATTGGATTGCTCTATTCTCCTAATAGACATTAATTTCATATTTGTTTTTATGAAGAAAATCATCCAATTGAACTTCTATGTTACTAATCATAAAATATTTCTAGTGAATAATAGATGACAAATATCTTTTACAAACAAAAATTTCAAAGTTCCTGCAAACAAACTCATGAATTCTTCACTTCAATGTATATTTAGGATGGATACTATTTTTAGCTACCTTATATGAATCTCTCTAATTTGTATTTTTGAGCATTCGTTATAGTGTTTTTTTTTTTTTTTTTTCATTTTATAGGAATGGATGCTCAAGTGGCATATGGTTTTCATCATTTACGCAATGAAAAACCTTACCTTGCACAAGGTCCAATTGCAAATAAGGTATTGACTATTAATACTCATGATGGTGAATGTGTTTTATAGACAGAGTTTCTTTCTCAGTTGCTTAATTTTAGAGGATGAGAAAAAATAAACATGTCATGAAATCTGTGACGACGTTCTTAATACTCATATTTATGCGAAATGTATTTATTTTTTAATTATAAAATTGAAAATCAAGTTCAAAAAATTGTTTTTAGGTGCCAAACAGTTGCCAAATAATTACCTAAGATATGGATATAATTACCACAAATTTTCTTATCACTAAAACATCAATATGAGCAATTAAAACATATATTATTCTTTGTTTTTAAAATTAATCCTGCAACTGAACATTTATTTACCCCTAAACATGTCAAAAACTCATTTTTTTCCTTCCAATTATAAAAAATATTATATTCAATGATTATTAGTTCAAACCCCTAGCATTTCGTACCATGCAAGCAACATTTTAAAGGGTTTTAAGCTATAAAATTCTATATTTTTCAGAGCATGTTTGACCAAAAATTTATGCATAAAAATCACAATTTTACACTTTCTACAACACATACAAGTTTCTAGCAAACCAAGTACATAGAGATACATCTCTCAAGCATTCAAAACAAAGCAAAAGAGTAGGAGAACCCCATACCTCTTGTAGTTTACCAAACTTAAAAATAAAAATCAATTTTGAGTTCCTCTAGCTCTTAGCATGCTTAAAACTCCAATGAAATCTCAAAAAGATAAAGGCTTGAAGCTTGAAATGGAAGGGCCAAGGGTTGGGGTTGGGAGGGTTTCTCAAGAAACCTTAACTCTCTCGCTAAACTCACAAACACTCTCTCACTCCCTCCCTTGTAATGGTCAGTGCATGCATAATGGAGAAATGGGGTGAGTTGGGTTATGAGTCTTGAGCCCATTAGGTTTAGATTTAATTAGTGTTGTTCAAAGACTTAATCAAGTTTAAGATCACTAATTATTTTCATTAGTTATAGTCTAGTTCTATTAAGAATTTAATTAATGTTAACACCCTTTTTTGACTTTTGTTGACTTATTAAGAGTTTAATTAATGTTAACACTCTTTTTTTTTGTTGACTTTTTTTATATATTTATCATTATGTCATTAATGAGTTGATTACTCACTTCCTTTTCCATTAACTTATAAATCATAATTGACTAATTGGTTGATTAGAGTTGACCAAAACTTAAACATATTTTAATCAATATTTTTTTAGTTTAATCTTTTAATTCTTTATGTCAAACTAATTAATAATTAATTAATTTTTGCTTAGTTTGTTAATTCACTATTAAACAAACTATTACATTATATATATTTATTGTTACTATTATTATTTTATATTATTAAATTTTAGGATGTTACAAAATCATTATGTTTAAATAGCATAACAAAGACAATAAAATCTATAGAATTAAATATCATAATTACAAGATTTCACAAGCATGTAGTTGACATCTTGCATTGATTAGGGACATGACTAATGTAGCATCTATACAGTTTGGAAAATCCTTACTTAATAAGACAATTTGTTGAGATAGGTTAAACATTCAGTCAAAATTCTAAGATGATATAAGATATTATTTTAGATCTTTTATTAGACTACCCTTATTTATTTATGCTCTAAATGCATCTTTCTAGTTTTGAGTAGGTGTTGTTATTAGGTCGCTTATCCATATTTATCCACACTTTAGATGTCCAATCTTAGGTGTAGAGGGCTGTGTTGAGAATTAAGATCTTGTACACCTACTAGATATATACTTTGATAGACTTTATAAATTCTTAGAAACCTTTAATTACAAATTAATTTTATGGAGTTAAGTTGGACATGTAAAAAATAGATGAATCAATTAAAGAATAAGACATATTGGAAATTGGGAATGGCTTGGAAAGGATCTAATGTAATGTGAACTAAGACATGTTCAATATAGGTACAATGGGTGAGGCCTAACTAATGTTTTTGAAACCAGACTAATTATTGAACTGATAAGGCACTTGTTTAAGATTTAATAGTTAAACTGTGAGTGAATTAGTAATAATTGAATAATATAATCTTAAAAGTTTAATAATATATTAATTAACATTAAAAAATTAACTTAATATAACACCTTCATCCAAACCAAACAAGCTGTTACTTTAACTTGTTTTTTCAATCTAGCACACTTCACATATCCTTGGACATACAAATCTAATTATTCCAACACCTTAAAAACCATAAGAAAGCCTTTGGTTATTGAGGTGGTGGGACTTAGCCGTCCTCAACCATTGACTACAATCCCAACATTTGATTTTCAAAATGCATCATGTTTAACATTTTTGTTGTTTTAGTTGAGGAACTTAATAGAAAAATACATCACATGGTGGCTTCTAACGGAAAAACTTGCAAAGGATATAAGGAAACGCTCTTAGAGGGAGGCAATAGTTTCTTTTTCCTAGTCTTTATCATCGTTATGCTATTAATACCCACTAAAGTTTGTATCTTTGGCACAAGAATTAAATGGGACAATCTCCTTGGCCTTGTTTTTCTCCTGGGCATGATTCATCTTCTTCCACGTGAAGTTTTTTCAATGATTTTTTTTAAAACTGTTGAAAACCAATGAACCATAAGTTTTTTATATTTTTCACAATTTTAAACCAATTCAACATTAGTTAGTTAGTTTTTACGCAACCGGATTTTAAAGGTTGTCCAAACCAAATGAGAGGTCAATTCCCGAGTCACCTGGTTTAACCGAATTATCCAATCAGGTTTTCACAACCCTGGGTATGACCTTATAAGTTGTAAATGGTTCTCCATGAAACATTGAAAAATCAACAAAAGAATGATGGCTTATTGGACTTCAAGAATGGCTTGGATGGATCAATGTAATGTGGACCAAATCATGTTTATTATGGGGAAGTGTGTGAAGCCAAAATTTGATGATAATTGGTAAAGCATTCTAGAGTTCAACCATAGAAATGCAACTACATAAATTAGGTAGTGTGTTACTCTAGTTCCTTCATTGGTGACTCTATGAAGGGTAAGAACTCATTAAAATTATAGGAAGCCATGAATTTTTTCCAAATTAGCAAACATAAGCCTACCCCTAAATGAATATCCATGTGACATAAAGGAGAAAACTATGTTTTATATGTGGCATATTTGATGATGTTATATTTTCAATATTAATCATAGCCACCTAGATAGAGTGCTTTCTTATAGGCGTAAAGTTCGCCCTAGTAATGACATCATCCACGCATTATCCGTTGCACTAAAATTTGATATTTAAAACCCATGTGCCACTGTTGTTTCCAACTAACTTGTGGATAAAGGGAGCACTAATACAGTTGGTGAAAACAAGACTCAACCTTTAATGTGTATAAGGAATCAAATCCAACCATGGAAGAGAAAATAATGTCATAGGCTTCAAAGGGCATAAACACATTGGTTGAAAGAAAGAATAGTAGAGAATATAGACGTGACCAAGACTCAATGAATAACAATTGATTGTATGAAACAACAATGAATTGTAGGTTATAAGAATGTAGCATAGGGACACACGAAGGGTTTATTCAACCTAAAACTGGTTGGGATGGATAAATTTGGAGGAGACAAACCAGTAACCAACAATCACATTAGATGATGAAAAGGATCAAGTTTCTAAAAGAATGAAGAGACCAAAATTTGGAGTTAATCTTATTTTTTAAAATAATTAAATTTCATCAGTGGGGCAATGGGTGCATTAGGCATGGGAATATTATAGCTTCCTTTTTAGGTTCTACTAGGGTTCGGGTGACTAAATAATCCATTTATTCATTATATAGTTTATTCATGTAAAATCCAATTTAATCTATACAATTGTAAAGATAAAAAAAGACTTATATCAAATTAGATTAATCATATAATTAAATGGATACATAGTAATTCATCCTTTTGAATTTTTAAATCTAATGGACCTTCTAATTAACATACAATGAATCAAAGTCAATTTAACATATTTTTTCATATTTAAATATTTCTTAATTTACACCTTTTTTTTCATTAATTAGGATGTTTCACATATTGATTTAGTTTGATTTTATGAAACAAAAATTAAACTAATCAAAATTGTCTGATTTGATTTAGTTTAGCTTTACTAATAAGAGTGAAATTACTATAGTTAACGTTGAAATGAATATAATTTAGAGAATGTTGAGTTAAGGATACTTTGTCAAAGTAAAAATAATTTGATCAAGAGCTAATTAAAGTTACTCCAGTCAAAGATGAGTAAATGATGCTTCGTTCAAAGCCAAATAGAAGATGTTTTGGTTAAGACCAATTAAGTAGGTGGAAGATGTATTGATTGAGGTCAAGCCTAAGATGCAAGATGCCTTAACTGAGAACAAGAAAAATATAAATTGGATGAAATTGAGTTGAATATTCTTTGATTAAGGTTAAACTAAAGATATCATAAACAATGTCAAGTCAAAGATGTCTTAGTTAAAATTAAGTTGAAGATGTCTCAATCAAGATAAAAAATGTCTTGATCGTGGTCACAATGAAGAAACCTTAATTGATATTGACCCATAGATATTCTAGTTGAGATCAAGTTGAATATGCTTTGATCAAATTGACGTGAAGATATTCTAAGATTAGGTTAAAAATGTTTTTATTAATAGTTGAAAAAAAATAGTCATATTTTTAAAAAAAAATTATTAAAATTAATTTTATTGATAGATTGGATGCCCATAATACAAATACTAATCTATTCATAAAAAAAATTGAAAATAAATGAATTGAATGAGTTTTACTAAATAAATTATGGATGAGTTGAATTTTTTTAATAAGATTTTAATAAATATAAATGAATTGATAAATTATTTTTAATCCATTCATTGTAATCCAAAATGAAAATTTAACAAATCCATCCATTTATTACCCCTGTATATTGTACATAGCATGTCGTGAGAAAGAAAAATGAGATAAAATTTGTGTCTTTGAATAGTACAATGATGGCTCTGTTTTATAGCGTTAACACAATAACTAAAGCTGTACCAAAAAAAATGCAATGACTACAAGAATCTTACATATCCAAATAACCAACAAGATTTAGTTTGTCTATTTACATTATTTTCCAATAGCTGCCTTAATTTTACGGTGCCATTTTTCAGGAACTATTTATCTTTTCTTTTTTGGTAAACACTATTTGTAATCATTTTATTATACATTCATGTTTCATAGACAAGTATGTCCCCATTAATTTGTATTTTGGGAAAATGATGTCGTAGATTCAATCATACCAATAAATACAAGATCGTGACCAATCTGGTTTTTTGTTTTGGTTGTAGATTATATACTCTGGTTACTCCTGTACTCAAGGATGGTTCTTCACACCATGCACTAGTGAACCAGGTTTAAGGTCAGATATATCTTAACTAAAGCAATCCTTTCTTTGGATAAATTAGGAAAAATAGGAAGTTCTAGTTATGGTTTTGCATCTTATTTTATATAACCTTGTGAAACACATTTTTCTTTAATAAGACAAATATAATATGACTTGTGCAACAAAAAATTTGCCTCTCATTTTTAATTATCATAAAAGAATCAGAACACGAGTTTACAAAAATTCTCATCTACAAAAATTCTAGAATTTGGAAAGATTTTATTTTATTTTTACTTGTACAATGTCGAGTTTCACACTATGATCATTTGTTGTTTTAATTTTAGGTTAAATTATTTATTTTACCTCTATAGTTGTCTCTATATTAAGTTTTAGTCTCTACACTTGAAGTAGTACTTTTTTATTTATTTATAATAATATGTGGTCTCTGTTTGTGGATTTCTATATGGTTATATCAATTTAAAGAGTACACTAAACTCAAATGGATGCATTTGAGAGATAAAATTATAGTGTTAATATCATTTACTCAATGCAATCTGGCGGAAAAGTTATTTCTTTAACATTTCCAGTATCATCTAAAGGTCAATGTTGTAACAATTTTGATAGAGAAAATTATATGGATAAATCTGCAAATGTTGATGTCTATAGCATACCATTAAATAAGATCAAATTTACATTTGGTGCAATTATTCTTTTCTTGAGAGGATTTGAGACAGTTGTTATTGTACACTACAAATTTTTGGAAATCGTTTTGCTGTCTAATTGGCATACTTGTGTCGGTTGATCTGAATTTTTCTGTGGCCATTCTAATGAAAACATTTCCAGTATCTTCCTGACTCTTTTGTTTTTACTTTCTATGCTTAATGTTTATATTTGTATTTTATTTACTTAAATAAGATTTTTTTATTTTAATTTTGTAATTATTTTTTTATATATTAAACTTTTAAAGACTCTTTTTAATATGTATTGCCAAATAACAATATTAAATAATTTATCATATTATTAAAAGGTGTAATAGATTAATTAAGTCTAACTATTTAGAATAAACTGTTATTAAATTATGAGAAATTAAAAAATATAATTTAATAAAAAAAATATATGCATGATTATCGTATTATATTTTTTTATGATAAGTTATTAAACTATTAATATTGTATTTATATTATTATTTAATGTTGTTATTTGATAATAAAAATTAAAATTAAAAAACATTTAAGAGACTAAAAAAATTTTAAACAACTAACAATTTTTAATTTTTTAGAGAAAAAATATATATTTAAGTTCATTTCATCATTTCCACTAAAAGTCCTGTACTGTTTATTGAGTTCCTTGTGACTAAATTATTAAAAAAAAAATATCTTGCAACAGGGGACTAAAGAACATTTTGCGGATGCATGTCAAAAAGTTCAATTGCTTAGAATGGGAGCAGGTTCCAGTTCCTACAAGGTATCTATCTCATCAAATAAATTTTACTAGTCAGTATTAACTGGTATACAAAGTAGTGTTTTTAAATTGACATCATTACCTTTTGGATTTTATCATATTTTAGTTGTCAAAAGATGTATATTTCTTCCATATTCAAACTCTTTACTTTTTGTTTTTTGTATTCGAAGTTCCTCTAGTTTACATTAGTGTGATAACAATGTTTCTTATGGTTTGGTTTTGGGTTTGTCTCGTTTTAAATAAGGTTATGTCATTTGGTTTCAGCGTAAGAGCAATAGTTGCTCTGAATCTTCATAATTATGGAAGTGGAAGAAATCCATGGGGTAATCTGACACCCGAATATTTAGAAAAGGTATTGAACAACTCTTTCCTTTGATAATCCTGTGTTGCAATGATGGTTGAAAGTATTCTTCCTTTATTTTACATTTCGGAGAATGGGAGAAATTAAATTTAGTATTATATTTTTATGTTTAATCATATTTTTAATCTTTTAAATTAAATAATTTATTTGTTTAATCTCTTAAATAAAAATTTATATTTTTAAGTTTCTCAAATTTTAAAAATACAAACTTTTATTTAAAGAAAAAGACTAAAACTCATATTTTTTGAATTTAAAGAATTTAAAAATAAAATTTTTATTTAAGAATTAAAATAAATAAATTTTTAATTTGAAAAACTAAAAATATAATTAAAATATATTTTTATTTCTAAAGTTTACCAAAGTATATATTATCCCTATATTTAATTATAATTTCATTTTACATCCGGTCTTATATGGCATTATGAAAAAAAAGCTTCAATAGAATTTAATTGAATGCTTATTTGTACGTTTTCTGCCTGTATCATAATTAATCGGTGTTTTTTTTCGAATATTTTTTCCCAAATTTAATCTTTTAATTTTTTAGGGCTAAAATAAATAATGATTTTTTTCTAATCTTCTACCTAAAATTCTGAAATGTTCGATTTCTAATAAACTTTGTTTTGCAAACAAAAGTAATTAAGGAATTGTAATCTAGGGACAGAGTCTCTTGTGTGCATGGGCTAGCCTCAACCCGCTAAAAAAAATCAAACACATAAATGTATCTTAAGAAAAAATATTATATATTAATTATTTGTATATAATTTTTTAATAATAAATTTATGTACTTTTATTTCTTATAATTCATTGATTTACCATTTTAGCTTTCTCTTTTGTGGTATCTATTTTTATGAAACAGGAAAAATATCAAGATTATGTTTGACAAAAAAATCGAGTACCAAATTTTTTTTTTCTGTTTTCTAATAAAAAAAAAAATAGGATTCATACTCCAATTTAGAGACAACTTGAACCCCCCAAATTTGCTATAAGAGACCAAGAGCTAAATTTTAATAAGTCCATTATAGATACAAAGTCAAAGAAGCCACTATCAAGCAGGATAGAATTATGAATCAACCATAGAGACCAGATCACAAAATGCTAGAAAGTTTCCAAGCATTTTTAATACTTTTCCCCTTAGGTAGACCCCTATACTGAGAAAAAGATGCGTGCAATCAGAAGCATGTTAGAACCAATCCATACATTAAAAAAGACCAAACCCATTAAGATTGGTGACAAGAATATGTGTTAGCTGCATCTTCACAATTATTGTAAAGCAGGCAAGAAGTCCCTTGGTTTCCAGTGATCACCTTTTTTTGTATAAGTTCCATCCAGTAGAATAGCAATAGCTAACAATAGAAAATGAGCAGCCTTGAGTAGGGTTGTTCAAAAGTGTTTAATTAATCTGAACTGTATGAAAATTAAACTGAAATGAAAAAACAGTTCATTCAAATTGAACTAAACTAGAAATTGGTTTGAATTGAACTAAACTGAACTATTTTTTAGTTCAGTTAATTGCATTTTAAAGTTCAAACTGAACTATTTTTATGGTTTGATCTGAACCATTTTTGTAAACCAAACTGTTTAAAAATTTAGTTTTTTTAGTTTTAAATAATGTTTTATGCCAGTAAACTATCATTAATAATAATAAATAGATGATTTTTTAAATGTTAAAAGACTAATTAATAGAACTGTCTTTAAAGATATATTAAAAAGAAATCATGCTAAGTGCCATTAGACCTGGTCAATTAGAAAAAAAAATGGAAGGTTTCAGTGCGTAGAAGTTTACATGGAATGCGTATTTATATTGCAAAAAGGCCAACAGCTCTCTTAATATAACTGCAAAGGTAGTCAATCTAACAGGGAAGGAAAAAATAGTTTAAGTGAGAATGATATTGCAATATTCATTGGTATAAAACTCTTCAAAATATAAAATATACTTAGGAGATAGAATTTGCACCTTGAATAGTGTGGTAGATCAATAATTTGAAAGAAAGAAGATGTTGGAGGTTGGCTAATTTTATGTTCAGTGCAGTGCGCTGAACCAATTTTAAAATAGTTTTGTTCTAAAACTGATTTTATTAATACAGTTCAAGTTCAATTTAGTATAGTTTTTATATGTTTCAGTTCATTTCAATTTTCTTTTCCATCCCTAACCTTGAGGGTGTTTTGAATCATAATTTTTTAGATTTAAACTTACTCATATAAAAGTAATTTATAAAACAAGAATTGCTATCCATTTAAATATCTGAAAAATAAAATTTAATTTAATCTTATAAAATTAATTTATAAAATCAAAATTATCTTTCACTTATATAATTTAATATTACTATGTCACTGATCGATATAAAATCTCCCTCTTTTAACTGGTAGAAGCTGTTAAAAATGAAATGATGGTCACTCACTCTACAAGGACAGCGATTCTGATTTTGAATATGATGAACCATAGAGTGCCTATTTTTACTAGAAGTCTCCTTTTTTTTGTGTGGAGAAGTTAATAATTCAACCACTCCAAATTTCTAATCATAATGCCCTTCTCCTTTGGCATACAGACTTTATCCTGTAAAAGAAAATATTACAATGATAGAAAAAAACCATAATTTTTTTATCAGTCGATATTAATTGTTAATTTATTTATAAAAAATTAAAGCCACAATTTTTTTTCTGCTTTCCATCACAAAACCAATCTTATAGCTCCAAAAAATTACATAAGAGTATAGAGCATGAAAGGATAGTTATTTTGCTATGTGAAGTAACTTTAGTTGGCATTGAAGCTGTAATTAGGATTGCATATCACTCTTATATATGCTACCATAATTTGTGTTATTTAAGTCAAAAGCAAAAAAGATTCAACAAATCCACAACATCATAAATAAGATTATGTGTAATATTTCTAAATCAGTTAGGAATGTCACAGCTAATACATTAAAAGTAAAATATATATGTAGTATATTTTTATATTCCTTCGTAATCCAAAATTTTCAAAAAGACTGCTCCCATATAAAAAATATGACCATAAGATATCTCAATATACTGCATTTTATGATTTTTTTTTTTTTTTGGATTTTATTTGTATATGTTTTTCTTCCTGCTCTCTTATTTGCTTGATGATGATATTATTTGTAGGCCATGTCACTCTGGCAATTATCAATTCACCCACTGATTTATGATAATTTTAAATGAATGTGAACTTTGCTTCATAAATTTCTTTTTTGTTTTCCTCAATTTTTAACTGTCAATAAAGTGGGATGCTTTTTGATGTGCTTCCAGAGAGGCTTCGTTGAAGCACAAGTTGATGATGGACTTTTAGAAATATTTGGTCTAAAACAAGGATGGCATGCATCATTTGTCATGGTTGAACTGATTTCTGCAAAGCATATAGCTCAGGTACCACATTAATTTGACATCTTTTATTGTTTGTGATTTTGGGCCAATTTTTTACTTCAAAATTGTAAAATATATGAACTCAAAATTTCCTTAATGCTTAGCTGAATTTTGGAATATAATGATTTCGAGTGGACAGATTCTAAATAACAGTAAAGTTGTTCTCCTGCTCTGATGCTCTCAGCTTATTGTATTCCATAATTCTTTTTCTAGAGACGTATTTTAGTTTATCGCCTTCACTTTCCATACATGCATGACAGCCATAAACTGCGTATATAAATGTGCCAAATTTATTAGCAAACAAAAATGCGATAATTTTTTATAGTTTAAATAGAATTTTGATCTTTTTATTTTATTCAGTTTATAATTTTGGTGACTTATTTTAAAATAGAGATATTTGATTTTTTATTTTAAAAATTTATAATTATAATTTAATCTTAAATTTTATTTATATTTTATTTTTTTATTATGATCGAATTAAATTTTAAATCTAACATATTAATTTAAAATACTATTAAAAATGATTTAATTACTTAAATTATAAATAATTAAAAATATAGATAAAATACAAAATTTGATCAAAATTGACTAAATGTTTTTATTTAAAATAGGAAAATCAAGATTACCGATTAAATAAATTTGGAGGACCAAATTTTTTTTATTTGTTAACCTGACCTAAACAATCCTTAAAATACCCTCGGGCCACAACGACTAAGAATATGCTTGTATAAATTTATATAAAAGTATTTGTAAGAAAAAAATTAAAAAATAAATAAATGATTTTTTTATAAATTAAAATTAAATTATACATAATTTAAAAATCATTTTTTAGATAAGTTATATAAGAAAATTTTTATAAATTAATTTATAAAATTTTCTTTTCTTTTCTTATTTTCTTGTTTTAGAATTAATTTTAAAGTTTTTCAAACAACCCTTAAATGAGTAATTAAAGCACTGCTCTTGCACAGGAAAAACCTAGCTTGGTTACTGGCAATATGACCTATATATATCTAATCCCTGAGTTCCGAATTTACCACCTAATATTTTACTTAGCAAGTTTGAATATGACAAATGACAACCAACCTATTCACTTGTTAGCTACCATAAATTACATTTATCTCATTTTGTATACTAATTGAGGACTCTGATCGTAACTATTATATATCACTATTAATATATACTGTTGTTATCATTAGCATCATTTGGCATGTATGAAATTGCTCTTTGATTTGTGCAATTAACTGTAGAGTTCTACTTTTAGGCAGCAGCTATTCGATTGGAAGTCAGAGGTGGGGAATGGAAAGATGCATATATGCAAATAGATGGAGAACCTTGGAAACAACCTTTGAGCAAGGATTTCTCCACATTTGTGGAAATAAAGAGGGAACCTTTTCAGTCAGTCATGATTAGTGGAGAATAATTCTATCTTCCAAGGTTATTATTTCATAGGTGGGCTATTCATGCAATGTGTGCATATTACATCACTTATTATTATTTTCATTTTTTCTCTCCTTTTTTCTTATGAGTGTGCACACATTCTTCTGGGTGTGAAATGATTATTTTCTAATTTCTAATGATTAGTCATCAATGTCACTCCAATTATTTATGGAACTGTTTATATTATTGGGAGATTTTTTTTCAAGTATCAAAAGGACGATGATAATCAAAAAATGACTAAGTGTATTGGCTAATAGGGATTCTTTTAAGAAGAAATAGGAAGATTCCTAAGGGAAAGTTTTACTCCAATAAGAATGTTGATGAGATGTTGGGAAAAAAAGTAGGATAGTTATAACAATGAACAAACATACAAATAAGTGACGCCAGTAGATATAGGAAATTATCACCCAATACACGTGTCGAAATCATATGATTCGGCTGTTACCTAGGAAATCTGTAAATAAGGAATTTGGCAGCTATTTTTGGTTGAATCATTTGCACTCAAACCCTATAAACATCACTCACTCACGACGCACACACAAAAAGGCCATTGACTCTAAAGTTGCAGTTTACATATTCACCCAACTTTTAGTTTCAGTTTGTTTTATTTACTTTCATTTACTGTCATTCTCTATGAATCTTTTAATCTTCTTCCCATCCTAGTTTCTTCTTTAAATTCAATCTCTTTCTAATCACTCATTCTTTCAATTGAAGATATTCTTACATAGACACAGACCCAACACTTAATATTTATATACAGGCAATAAAAGTTAGACATGTATAAAATACCAGTTAAAAGAATTTCATGTTGAGAATTAATAATAACAAAAACCTAAATTTTTAAAATTTGAAATTGCAAAAATAGAAACGATTGTCTCCCATTCATTCATGTTTACGAATTGTCCAATGCTCTCTCTCGCTCCTTCATGTTTTTCAGTGATCGTCTCTCTCTCTCTCTCATGATCACTCTGCTTTGTCTCTCTCTCTTTGACGATCACAGGTGAGGGCCTCTGCTCGCTCTCTCTCTCTATCACCTATCACAGTATCGAGCGGAACATGTTAATAAAAAACGTTGTTTCTCGCCTTTTTCGATTAACTAAGATTATACCTTAATTTTTGTTTGTTTTCAATAATACATTTTGCTATTGACAAGATATTTTGAAAATCAATAATACATTACCTTTAGCTTGCTTTATTTTCCTAGTTGATAGTTTCCTTTTCTCAAAATGTCACATTATCACATCTTTCAAACTCTCTGGAATTACTTATACCCGTTCCATCCAGATATTCATTCAAAGAAAGCTTAAAGATGTTGTGAGTATATATCAATGAAGCATGTCGCAAAGTCTAACTAATATTTATAATAAGGGGAGGCATACTTTAGCTATTTTTGAATTCTTTCTCAAATGCTAATAAGAATTAAGTAAGAGTGATTGTTTTACCTACAATCTCATTTAGCACACTAATCTTCTTTGAGATGACTTGGTATCTACAGAGAATACAATTTTACTATAAACGGTGCTCCATCTGTAACGAATTTTGTATATGTTACTTAAACACAGATGATCGTGAAATTTATACTCATTTATCATTTCTTCTTCTGAGTCACAAACTGACATACATTTTTTTGAAGAAACTTTGAAAGTTGTCGTTAGAATTAAAATCACCTAAATGAGAAGGGGCATTCTTACACATATGTCACAAGATTTGTATTTGGCATGACCTGTCCAATTACTTTTGTCATGGTTGCATCTTGATCAGTAAGATTGTTTTTGTTTGTTTGTTGTCCATGCTCTCCAAAAAACACTTTAAACAGCCAATTTTAAAAAAATGAAGTTTCATCAACTAACAAGGCATAACCAAATATAACATTTTTTCAATTATGATTTACTCCAATAAATGGAGTACAAAGCAAATTATATTTATTAGCATAATAAGTAGTATAAAAAACTACAACATCTCAAATACAGTCATAATTCACTTTTGATCTACCATATCTCCAAAATACATTGATGTCAACACAATATATGACCCATTGTCAATCACACATTCCGAAATGTCATGACGATCGTATTCGCCCAAATGACTCATCATCCCAAAGGGGCTATCATGTTTTATTATGTCTCGTTCTGTCTCGTATATCTTCATTTTGATCATTTTTGTACGACTCAATAAAAAAAAATTATTCTTGTTTTGTACATCCTCTCCAAAATAAAATAATTAATCTTTTTTAGTATCACAAATTTCATATCAATTACTTTATCACATTATGAATAATATTCATAATTCACTCATATTTAAAAGTTTTATGAAATGTTCACTACTCTTAGTTTTACATTTTTCGTCAAATTCACAGTCTTCTGTGTCCATCACAAAAGTACTAATTATCTTTTGTCATGTCTACTATTATTTATGTATAATGCTCTAATTCCTATTAACTATTATTTGGTTTCGTTATTTCATTCCCACTATGTGTTTTTATTATTAATTCACTACTTTACTTGGGGGTCATCCCCAATTTTACTAAATGCACTCCCTTTTAGGAGTTCATTTGCCCAACAAGAATTCAAAACTCTTATTTTTCTCAAATCAAAATATTCAATATCAGATGCATCATAATCGAGTATCCATCACACATTACTTGAGAGTTACCCCTCCTGATCTTTAAGGCCTTATTCAATAAAATAATAATCAATGATGAATAATTCACAAAAATTACGTCAGCATAATAAGCTCTTCATAATATAAGTTAAGGTTTACTTATAAGGTTTGACCATCAAAACGAACCAGTAAATTAAATTACAATTATAAAAAAACTAGCATGTTAATTAATTTCAATAAATCACACATAGTAAGATATCATGCCCAATAAATATGAAAAATAACAAACTATATCCAATTATTATGAAATTGTACAATATAACTCATTATCTCCTATTATTTTCACCAAAAATTTCCCATAATTCATTTTGTCCATTTAACATGATTTTCTAATTAATTTTAGTTAGACCCCATTCTCTACTTTCAGCACTCTCCAAAATACTAAAAATAATTAATTACATCCAATTATTCTGAATTTTTACAAAAGTCATCACTAAGGTATCAACATCACATAAATTTTCTAAGTTCAAAGAACAACATTTACTACTATTTTTCAATTTAATGATACTAGTTGTCCAAAAATAGGACACACATCTTTCTATTTTTAATAAACACTAAACAACTTCTAAAAATCATCTTAAAATTATTCATTATTTTGTAGAGCAAAGCAAGCTTACAATAAACTTTTCAAACCCTAATTCCAACCACAACTATTTTCTAACAATTAATTTACCTGCAAGACAAAAATTGTAAGAAAAATCTCAAATAATCATTATACCCTAAGAATTACTACAACGTTCTAGTTTTCAACAATTCTTTTCCAAAAATTTTATAGAATTTATTTTAGGTCTTAGAAAAATTCAACATCTCTTTAAAAAAAATAGCTTAAAAAATAGTAAAAGATGTCAAAAAATTTGAAAAAAAATATCATTGACTCTAGAGGTCCTATAAACTACTAAAGTGTTACCATCTTGCCATAACTCAAAATACATGTATTTCAAAAAAATCAAACATCGTCTACATCCTTTACCCGTTTTCCCTCTTACAAATAATTCTATCAAATCAACATTAATAATGCATGATAATATAGAGTAATGAACATGTTAAAATAGTGAAAACAAAATAATCCATAGCAAAGAAAGAAACTCCTCAAACCCCTTATTCTTCTCTTCAAGTGACTTAATAAATGGTGTTGATGGAGAGCTAGAGAACCCACTTCTACAATACTTAAAGTGGAAATAATAAAAATAGGTTGAGTGCTCTAAGTTTTTGAAAGGAAATTCATATGTTAGAAAAGGATAAGGAAAGGGTAAAAGTAGAGGAAAGACCTAAGATTGAAAGGATAAGAATGAGTTCACATTCTCTCTCTAATACACACTTAAACACCCAAAAACCCCTCCCTTACCCATATTAGGGTTGGTGCCCGCTTCCCTATGGCATTAGTCCTTTGCTTTGTTTTATTTGGGCCCATATGATGCCCAATTAAATTAGGTCTAGACTCGTCTCAGTTTTTTTGTAATTTTAATAATGTAAATTTTACTATTTTTGAGATTTTTTTATGATTAATTTATTATGTGTAGTCCTAACTTTAAATAATTACTTTCCTTATGTTTTAATTAATTGAATTAATCTTCTATTAATTATTTAATATTTCTATTTTTTAAATTAGTTACTTTTTCTACTTAAAAACCATTTTCAATATTAAAATTATTTAATTAACTAGACAACATAATTAACATATTTATTTAATTAAAGAACGTAAATTCTAAAAATTCTATCATAAAGTCAATAAACTAAAATAAAATAATTAAACAAGTAAATCATTCAAAGCATATAAGAAATTTTATCTATATTTTTCAGGGTGTTATATATGGATTTAATACATCTTTCATCTTCTAGAGCATCTTCCACTGTCTTTGGTTCTATTTGTAAGACCAGAGCAGTGTCAACTTGCTTTTTGAATGATGATCTGGTATTGATTTTGTCATGGACGTCTCAAATTACTTGGTTGTTTGCATGGTAATGCCTCATCTACCAATTGCGTCTTGTAGGCTTTCTTTCTTCTTCTTGGATGATTGTTGGATCACCAGACGTCTAAACTCTTTGGTTGGTGTTAGACGTATGATTTAGGTCGTCTAATCTTATACCTACTAAATCATCATCCAACTCTAATAATTTCTTATTAGGCTTATTATCATTAAACCTTACATGAATAATTTTTTCTACTACTAAAGTTCTAGAGTTATAAACTTTATAGGCTTAAGACGTTTGAGAATAGTCTAATAGGACTTCTTCATCATACTTAGAATCAAAATTTTCCAGATTGTCCTTTAGTGTTTAGAATGAAATATTGACATCCAAATGAGTGGAAATAAGATAAGTTGGGCTTTGGTCCTTTCCAAAATTCATAAGGAGTCTTTTTTAAGATAGATTTTATATAAATTTTGTTTTGAAAATAACAAATAGTATCCACTACTTCAACCCAAAAGTGTTTAGGAGTATAGTTATCATTCAACATGATTCTAGCTATTTCTTACAATGACCTATTCTTTTTTTCTACCACATTATTTTGTTGAGGTGTTATTGGCAATGAAGTTCTGAAAAAATTTATTCTCTTCACAAAACTATAGAAAATTTTTGTTTTCAAACTCTTATTCATTATCACTTCTAATTGAAGCAATGCATATACCTTTTTCATTTTGAACACGTTTGTAAAATATACATAAGACTTTAAAAGACTCATCCTTGTGGGCAAGAAACATAACTCATGTCCATCTACAATAGTTATCTATAATGATGAGACCATACATTTTACAACTGATAAAGACAGTTCTAGTAAGACCAAATAGATCAATGTGTAACAGTTCTAGTGGTTTGAAATTGGAAACAAAGTCTTTACTTTGCAAAAAGGTTTTAACTTATTACCCTTTCTAACATGTGTCACAAAGATGATCTCCTTCATAAGACAAGTTTGGAAGTTTTCTCACAAAGTTATGCTTTTTCAACTTGGAGATTAACCTCAAGTTTGCATGTCCAAGCTTCTTCTCATATCCAATTTTCATCTTTGATGGACATTAGACATGATACACTTTGATCTTTTAGTTCTCCTAGTTTAATCTTATACAAATTATTCTTTCTTTGGGTAGTAAACAAGACAATCTTATCATTGTTTTTGACCATGCATACATCCTTATTGAAAGAGACATCATGTCTAGGTCACTCAATTGACTTATGCTTAGTAGATTATGTATTAGTCCTTCAACAAAAAGAATGTTATCAATAGAAGTAGAAGAGGGTATACCTACATTACCTACACTTACTATCCTTTTTTTCTCATTCCTTCTAAAAGTGACTATTCCACCATTCCCTAGCTTGAGGTTTAGGAACATACACTTTTCTCCCGTCATATATTGCAAGCATCCATTGTCCAAGTACCATGATGAGAGTTTTCTTTTTGTTGTCAAGCAAATATGAAATAGGAACAATTTTGGGTTTAGGTACCCAATTGTGGACGTCTTCCTTACCTTTGTAATTGTGACCTGATTTGTCAAAAGGATGTATAGTATACTTCAAAATCTTTGATAGATTCTCTGATCCCTTAACAAATTTGGAGATATTCTCCTTCAAATCATTTGCTTCAGCCTAAACTTTTTCAACGTTATCTAAACTTTAAGTTAAATATGAACCTTTTTCAAGTTTGACTTTCTCTTCCTCCAAAGATTTATTTTTTAAATCTTTTTCTTTAAATCTTAACAAGTCTTAGAAAAAGAAAGAAGTTCATGATAAGTTTCTCTTAAAGATTGAAGGTCAGAAAAGTCTACCTCATCGTCTTCTTTTACATTTGACTTTTCTGGGGAGACATTTGCCATGAGACGTAAGTTGGTTTCTTCATCACCTTCCTTGTTAGACGTATCTTCATCTAGATCTTTCCATGTGGCTATCAACCCCTTCTTCTTCTTTTCTTCTTCCTTGGCTAATTACAAACACTCAAACTTGAAATGCCCGAGCTTCTTACACTTATAGCAAACTATAAGTGTTTTATCACTCATCGCTTTAGAGAACTTCTTTTAATCATTTTTCCATCGAGAGCCTAATTTCTTTATTCAAATAAAGTAGATTCTTCTATATATAAAGGAAATCTCAACATTCTCAAAGTTTTCCTCCTCACTCAGATCACTAGTGAATTTGTTTGCTACCATAACTTTGGAAGATGAAGGAGAAGTCTTCTTGGTTTTTTGAGCAGAGAGTGCAATGGACTTTCCCTTCTTTCCATTGTCTTAGTCAAGCTCTACTTCATGAATCTTCAAGATTCCCACTAGCTCCTCTAGTAAGAGTTAATCCAAGTTCTTGGACATCCTAACTACTGTCACTTGAGGTCTGCATCTCTTAGACGAACTTTTGAGAATTTTGTCGACATGATCAAATGCTCATAATATTTGCCCAACACTCTAAGCTCGTTGAGGATAGTTTGGAATTGTCCAAACATGGTTTGAATATCCTCATTTTCCTTCATCTTAAACAACTTATAGTCTCTAACAAACAAGCTAAGCTTGTTTCTTTTGACTGTCTATTTCTTCGTATGTGATGGAAAAAGTATCTTATATTTGCTTGGCACTCTTGAAGCTATGAACCTTAAACTATTATTTTTCAAATAGAGCACATAACAAGGAGTTTTTAGCTCTAGAGTTAAGTAAGAATCTATTTTTCTAATCTTCTGACCACTTGCTAATAAGAATCTTATTCTAATTCTCATCATAAGGAATGTAATCCCCCATCTCCACAATGTCCATCATGTCAATATGACATGACTCTAGATAGGCTATCATCCTATGTTTCCTGTACTCATAGCTAACTTCTTTAAACATAAGAGATATGTTGGTGGCATGCCCTTCGTTCTCTATCTCAAGATCTTTTGGCCCTTGCACTATAAAATACTCAACTACTAAAGACCGAGCTCTGATACCAACTAATGAATTAAAAAACAACTAGAAGAAAGAGTTGAATAATGTGTATGTGATTTTATAAAAAAAATTGCAATCATTTTGAAAAGACGTTTAAATATGATGAAAAATAGTTTGCAAGCATTGGACATCTCTAATGTGATGAAAGTGCAACAAAAGAAATAATTGTTTTTATATTGGTTCACTTTAATTTTTAAGTTACATCTGGTTCCTCCTCAATCTTAGAGGAGTTTCACTAACAAAAAACTTGATTACAAATAAGTATTGAATTCTCTACTCTTAACTAAAAATACAAGTATTCTTTAGGTCATTTCTAACTCAATCAATCCAAGTATTTTTTATTGTCACTTATAGCTAGACAACTTAATCACCTGATTAAGTATCTAAGTATTCTTTTTCATGAAGTCACTCTTGAATTTCATAAGATCTTTACAAATAAACAACTCACAAAGTAAAGATATGAAAGTTTAACACATATTACAACAAATTAGTAGAGTTAAGAATAAACAAATGAAAATAGAATAACCATAAGATGAGATGTATACACAGAGATTGGATGCATAAGAACTTAAGACAAAGTAATTCGTTTTTCAATTTAGAGTCTCTAATCTCTTCTAGTCTTCATGCACATTGATATTTATAGGTTTGCAGAGTGAATTGTTTGTTGTGACACAACATTTTTCTTTCTTCTTTCCATTTTGAAGTGCATTAAATATACGATTCTTTTGAATATTCAACTTTTGTTAGAGGAGAGAGAATATTTTTGTCCTTTGTCTTTTCCTTCTTTTTTTTTGCTTTCTAAGCTTATGATAATACAATTGCTCTTCTAAATATTCTTACTTTAGTCTTTTTCTCTTTGATAGACTTCAAAGCTCAATAGTCTTTCTAATATAAAAGTATGTTTATCTTTATATGTCTTTATCTTTATATGTCTTTTGCTTATCGTTAAATGCTTATTCGAATTTCAAATGTTTGAACAAACAAAAATGATAGAAACTAATATGAAATGTAATAATAATCATCCTAAGCATACAAAAATATGTAAGAAAGAATTAGGCATAATTAATGTGTAAATAGGAATCAGTTTGTTGTTATTTATTTGTCCAAAGACAAGTTTGAACTATGACGTTCATTTGATGTGTTTTGAAAATATATATCTTTGGGTGTATCATTTTTTTAAAACTATTGGACACTTAATTAAAAGACTACGAGACATATCAAACATTTTAGTGTGTTAAACACTTATTATTTTTGCTTAGTCTAATACATTTGAATTTAAGAGATACAACCATGTTTGTACTTTTGAGTGTACTTCTGTCATCACAACTTAACAAATTAATAGTTAACTCAAATTATAATATTTTTGTAATCATCAAAACATAAATATTTTACGAACTTGATGTTTATCCACATCTTTGATTATCACTAGGAATATGCCACTTGTTCAACTTAAGGTGACAAAGCATCAAAACATTTAATTTTGAAAATTAAATATATTTGTAATTAATTAGAATATAAGTGTTTTTGTGAGCTTGTAGTTAGCTCAAGTAGTTAAATTACATTTGTGTTTAATATTTCAATACACTAAAAAAGTCTCATTTTGCTTAGAAATTGAAATTAAGTATAGTTTATAAATACTTTCATTTCTTAACTCATAATTTTTAAGAACAAAATCGTGAAGACTCACAAGAGCCATAATAGACAATACCTCAAATGTGATGTTCCTAACAATAAAATTGACTTAGAGATTGAAATATTGACGCTACAAGGAGGGATTACGCCATACACAAGTCACAAAACCCTTTAGTCCCTTAGTCTCGATTGGAGAACTATTGTTCTAACACATAAAGAATTCATACATTGTTTAGGAATTAAGACTAAGAATAATTTATAAATATTTTTCTTCCTTAACCACTAAAGCATCTTTTAAGATTAAAATTGTAAAGGTCCATATGAAAGTCAATACAGACAATACTTCAAACGTGATGAGCCTACCAATACAACGAACTTAAAATCAAAATATTAACATTAGAAAGAGGACTTAGGCTACACATATAGGTCATTTAACTTCAGCTTTGAGACACTTTATAAAAATAAAACCTTGAAAACTTGTATAAGAGGCAAATGATACTTTAAATATGATGAACTTAATATTATAGTAGACTTGAGGAGCATTCAAGTAAAGAAAAATCTAACATTATTGCAAATCACATATTAATTTTAAGTTTAAATATGAATTTAGTCCCTGAAAAATAGTATTTTTTTTGTTTTGATTCTTTAGAATTTTTTAATTTTGTCCTTCAATTTTTTAACCCCAATTGCTAAGTAATTTTTTTTATTTTAGTCTTTATTATTTTTTAAATTATGGCATGAATAATATTGACAATTCAATAATTCGTCATCTCATAAAAGAATTTGACAAGAAAATTCATATAATTATTTTTTGTCAAATTATATTTTAAATATTTCATTAATTAATTTTACATCATTAACTATTTTCAACATATAGATATTTAAAAATATAGATTATTAAGAAATTACACATAAATATTTTATCAAATTTTTTAATTATATGATAAATCTTTAAATAATTAAAATCGTTATTACAATATTATATAATACTATTATTTAATAATAAAGATTAAAAAAACCAAAAAAAAAAATAAGAGACTACCTAATATTACTGACAATTTGTTTTTCATGAATTAATGTTGCACGATCCACAAAGGATTTTAATAGTATAAAAGATTAACAGTGAGTTTTATTTATCATGCAGAATGGGATAGGACATGGGTAAAGGTGCGATCGATAAAGGCACTCAGAAATTCACAAATAATGCTAAATGCTATTATCACCATGTTTCACGAGCTGACCATATTCTGGGCAGAGATGTTTCTCCAATGTGTATTTATGATTTTACAGTGCTTCGTCATGGGTGAAACAATGCTCAGGCGCTTGACTCACCGAATCAGGCAAAACAGCACCAACCTCAAACGTCATCACGTGCGTTTGTAGTCCTACAAAACGACCACCCCATTCACAATAATATCCACATACGTAGTTACCATGATTATTGTTACATTTATTTTATTCAATTATCTTGAATCGCATACACCCTATCCATTTTTAGTTCTATCACAGCTCTCACTTTTATTGCAAAATGTATTCAACTAGTATTTTAATTAAGTGAATTTTTATATAATTAAAATTTATAATAACTAAATATTTAAATAATAAGTTATATTTTAAAATAATTTAAAGATATTTTTTTTATCAAATCATGAAAGAAGAACGTGAATTGTAATTATAAAAAGATTAAAGGTTAAAGTTTATTTTATTTTTTTCAATTTAATTCTTTTATCTTTTAAAAATTTGTTTGTCTTTTATCTTTTCAAAACAAATTTAATTGGTAATTTTTGTCAACATTTATTAACAAACATAATAAAATTCATTGATGTAACACCAAATTACATTCTAATGTTCTACGTGACATATGAGATTAAACAACGTTCAATTTGATCTTGCATCTTTTTAGATAGATTCAAATTAATTTTTTAATTATTATAATAAATTTAATTTAGTCATTTAAACTTATCTTAGAAATAAAAAAAAATACAATAATAGTAAATGCAGTTATCAATTTCATGATATATTAGCTAAATTATATTGTTTAAGTACATTGGAACTGCCTACTTCTATTTCAAATATATTTAAAATGTAAAAACATCAACCATAAATAAATTATCAATCTACCGCATTCATTGAGCAATAATAGAAAATCATTAAAATTTATCATTGTATTAGGGTATTTAATGTTAGGGATTAACATTATTCTAATATTAATATTATTGAATTTGCTCATCATTAAGGATTCTACATTTCAAAGTATTTGAAGTAAAACTAGACAATTTTAATGTACTTGAACAATATTTATAATTTGATTAACATTCTATGAAGTTGATGATTGAATTTGTTGTTATGGTACTCTAATATTGTTAAGATAAATTACTAATGAAATGAATATGCATTATTCAAATGACTAAATTAAATTTATTATAATAATTAAATTATCAATTTAAATCTATTTTAAAATATAAAGGATCAAATTGAATGTTGTTTAGTCACATATGTCGTGTAAGATACTAAAACATCATTTAGTGACACGTTATTAAATTATGTTACATCTATTAACAGATGTTGACAAAAAAGACCACTTAGGTCCATTTGAAAAGATAAATGATCAAAATGATTTTTTTAAAAAAGATAAAAAATCAAACTGAATAAAAAAAATAAGATAAAAAACTAAAAATATATTTTAGCCAAGATTACAAAATATTTAAAAAGTTCAAATTAAAAATAGGAAAAGTAAAAACTATGTCTAATTTATAATATAGAGTAAATTAACAATTTAATTACTATACGTCCTTAAATTTTTACTAAAATTTTTAATTAGGATTTTTAAATTTTTTTTTGTTTCAATTAGGTCCTTAAATTTATATTAATTAACAAATAAATACAAATTTAAGGATTCAATTAAAAAAAATAGTTTGGAGACTTATTTAAAAATGACGCATAATTTAGAAACCTAATTTAAAAACCACCAACCTCTATTTTCACTTTTGTAAGTAATTATTCTTACTTCCACAAATTCTAATATTAATATTCTTAAATTTTTCAAAGGGTGAGAACATTGACATATAAAGTAACTTTTTAATTAGGTTCATGAATTATTTGTAATTTTTTAATAGATACCAAATTTTTTTTTTCAACTAATATCTAAACATGTATTTATTTTATAATTAAGTTCAACATTAACCTAACTATAAAATAAATATAAATTCAAAAATTCAATTAAAAAATAATCAAGAACTTAATTTAAAATTCTGCAAAGTAATTAAAGTTAAATTAACTAATTAATTCACTCCTGCAATTGCATTAAAAGTAAATAAAAAATTTATTGACTTAATCGTATTTGTAGTTTTCAAGTATCACAATTATATGATTTTAGTTCCTCGAGTTTCAATTATGATAATTAGATATCTCAAATTTTGTAATTGTGTAATTTTAATTTTTTAAATATTATAATTGTAATGATTTTAATCTCTCAAATTTCTTAATTTTAAAATTATAATTAATTTAATAATTATGATATCTAAAAAATTAAAATCATATAATTATAATACTTAAA